>LXFE01002180.1:0-39161 GCA_001929475.1 Neolecta irregularis DAH-3 | reverse complement strand
GAGAATAAAAGGTTGTATTTTCGCTGCTGCAAAAGACTAGCTCCCGGCCAGTGTTGGCAATGGGCCAAAGCCCATGGGCCAAGATGGGCCGGACAATTGGCCTAGTTTAAGCTATTATTATTATTTATGGGCAGAGGAATTAGTGACGCCAGCAAGCCCACAACCTAAATAGGCTATGGGCTGGGCCTAAACAGGTCATGGGCTTAGCACCGCCGAAATGCACTAGACCTAATGGCTCACTTAGGCCATGCATGGGCTTGTCGCACAGGCTCTAGTTGAAGAGTTTCAGGGGTTCCGATATAAATGAAAAACGGTTCTTAGATGAGATAAAAAGAAAGCGATTCTTGGATTCTTTGCGTGGATGGATAGATCATTATCCAATGACGTACAAATGGGCAGACTACTTATAGATTTACGAAAATGAGCCACGTCATTGTAGAAAACCAAGGAAACGTATAATAATAGAAACCCCATCAGATAACCGCTATGATACTACGTGTATCATGCATGACATACTTTTTATCGTAGTATGTATCATTCAAACTATCACAAAATTTGCTTTTCTTTATAATCACCCTTGTCGTGTTCTTTCAAATATCTTCAACCACTAACCAATTTGTTTGCCTGAGGATCTTGCATTGTATTTGATATAGATTTCGGCCCTTGCATTTCATTTTAACCATTGCGAGATGGCTTATTACTATAAAAGTTATTCTTCTTGTCTCGCTCCTTCCAGTATCTCCATCAATCGAATCGTCTTGTTTGATATCCTCGTACCTTCGGCAACTTGGTCTTTAGATACAACAACATTACTAACAAGCCCGCCTTTCCCCGCTTGAACTAGATGCGTAGTTGTATACGACGCAGTTATACGCATAGTCCGACCAAGAGATAATCGTGACGCTGTATCGCAGGCCGTTTGAAATGTACAAGGGACTGAAGATGATGCTTCGTCCGTGGACACAATTGTAGTGGATGTGGCGTCTGTAAGTGAGATATGAACAGGCGTAACCGTTCTACTTGTGAGAACCGAAAAAGAGTATCGTACGTTAAGCCAGTCAGTGGATTCACCTCAGTGTCAGCCATGTCGTCGTAAATTGACTCTCCGGATTTATCGTCTGTTACCAAATCAAGTTGACACACCCCCCGAAATTATGTCTCGAGATTTTGCTAATCTACAATTAAAGCTATTAAAAGAAGAACGGGATATAGAGGTTAATGAAACACTCGCGATGTTGAACAAATATCACCCACAAGCTCTTCAGAAACGTGGATTAGGGTTAACTAATTTATCAATTTGCTCGATAAAGACAGGCGCAGCTGGAAGAACGTAAATCTTTTTTCACAGGAGAACTTGTATTTACGTTGAAACAGTGTAATCCAACTCGAACGAGACAGAAGTCTTCCCCAAAATTTACCGACGCATCTTTTACGAACGGGTGATTCTGTCCGTTTGACACCCTACTCCGCACCCCAGAAAGATGCAAAAACTCCAACGGGTGTCGTTTTACGGATTACAAAGACGTCCGTGACTGTTGTTTTGGACATGCTTGATGATGAACAAGTTCCCCTTTATCAAGCTAGATATTGGATGTACTATTCCCTATCTTTTTTCTAGGTTGATCAAAGAGTTAAACTTGTTAATGACGCTACTTTTAAACGGTGCGGATTGTATCGTACCGCTGTATGATACCTAGAATGACCCTTGCCATGGAAAAGATTCGAGACGAAACGATCGAATTAACTCAACTTGCTCGTATTTTACTTCAAGATCCATTAATTGCATCTCCGACGACGACGGAGGCAATCTGCGAGATCAAATTTTTCGACTCAATGCTAAATGAGAGTCAGAAGGAAGCAGTAAAATTTGCCCTTCAGGCAAATCATGTTGCTGTAATCCACGGTCCTCCGGGTGTACATTTACCTTGTTTTCTGTGAATAACGATAGACTGGAAAAACTTCCACTTTAATCGAACTCATTTTACAGTTCCTTGCTAGAGGATTAAAAGTATTAGTATGTGGACCCTCTAATATTTCTGTCGGTATCCCTTCTATCATTCTTATCCCCTACTTATCCGACAGATAATATAGTCGAACGGTTATCTAGGTGCAACATCAACCCTTTACGAATTGGCCATCCTGCTCGTCTCCTTTCAACCGTTTTAAACCATTGTCTTGAATATAGAATACTTTTATCAGATGATAGGCCTATCCTCCACGATATAAAAAGTGAATTAGACACGATTATCACACGCCTCTCGAAGAAAATTAGAAACGCAAAAGAGAGAAAGGCGTTATGGGATTCTGTGTCCGCTTTACGAAAGGAATATCAAAAAAGAGAAAAAGCTTGCGTTGAGAAAATTATCAAGTCGAGTCATTGCATTCTTACTACTTGTCATGGGTACTTTTTTCAAGTTTTACCGTTAATTTCGTAGAGCTGGATCTCATTACTTGAACGCTCATAAATTCGATGTGGTTATTATCGATGAAGCTTCCCAAGCTCTCGAAGCTGTACCTTTTTTCCCCACAAAACTTTGCTAATACTGAGTCTTGCTGGATTCCTATATTAAAAGGTAGGAAACTCGTACTCGCCGGGGATCATCTTCAACTCCCGCCTACCATAAAATCCAAATCAGATAGAAAGGGTCCTGGAACATTGGACTATTCTCTCTTTGACCGCCTTTTACATACCTACAGGGAGAAAGTCACACGTACGCTGGAAATACAATACCGAATGCACGAAAAAATCATGCGGTTTCCGTCTGATTCACTCTACCATGGGAAATTAAAAGCGGACGAAAAAGTGAAAGGACATTTATTAAGTGATCTGCCCGATGTACAAGAAACGGAAGATACTACGCAGCCGCTGATATTCTACGACACTATAGGCGGCAATTTCCCTGAACAAATCACTGATGAAGAAGAATTTAAATTATTAGTCGAGAGTAAAAGTAATGAAATGGAGGCTCTTGTAGTCAAGAAACATGTCATTGCGCTTACCAACGCTGGTGTTAAAAATGAAGATATTGCAGTAATCACGCCGTACAATGCACAGGTTCACATCCTATTTTCAAACCCGCTTATATTATGCTAACGATAAGTAAAGGTTGGTCAATTATCTATTCTCCTTGGCGATTTATTTATCAATCTTGAAATAGGCAGCGTCGATGGATTTCAGGGACGTGAGAAGGAAGCTGTCATAGTTTCCCTTGTACGCAGCAACGATAAACGCGAAATTGGATTCCTGGCCGAGAAACGAAGACTAAATGTAGCCATGACCAGACCAAAGCGACATTTGTGCATTGTAGGAGACTCGGAGACTGTTTCACGGGATTCCTTTTTGAAGCAGTGGATACAATTTCTGGAGGACGAGGCTGACGTTCGATATCCGGATGTTTATGAAACTGTTCAGTATAGAAAATAAAAGTCATTGTGATAATGTGATTACGTTACCTTGGAAGAATACTAATCAAGAGGAAATTAATCAATGAATGATAATTTCTTGGTCCTATTCTTTTTCATTATACAAATATACCGAGATGCAGTTTCCTACGCAATAAATGACTAATGAATTATTTTCTCGAATTCTGATTCCTGAATTTGCCGCGTCCGCGAACTTCAACAAGCCGAAGCTGTATATCCACACAGGATGGATTAAACCAAGCTTTTTTCCATTCAACTCTGTACAACCCATTGCTTTTAATCTTTCTCGCACACCAAGAACTGTGTTTCTCGTATATTAGAAATCCATCATATCCAGCGAATCCAATGTCTCCCTGCGTTTCTGAACGGGCGGGAGTAAATTTGACACGTCCGGCCGTCTCTATGTACGCGTACTGTACACCCATAATTGATTCCGTATACTTTACAAAACTGAGCTTAGCGTTATCTAGATGAACGTATAAAGTCTCGGAATCATCAGGCGGAGTCCCGATATACATCTCATCGTTTGAAAATACAACATTCGGACTTGCGAGCCCGTCGATTCCAGAAGAGACAAGTAAGTATGTCGGCGCAGATCGATCATATGCTGCGAGAGAGAAACACGGGAGGAATGCGACAGTGAGGATAAAGTACGCAGGGACCATGGTCGCGGACGAAAAAACAAGAGGGAGGACGAGAGTCACTTTAACATAATGGATGACGAGCCCGTGCGCCTGTTTGTCATGTGCTCTCCGTACTGGAAGAATAAAACCCGGCTTCCTAGTTTCCCACGCTAAAAACTGCGGTACCTTGTGATCATCTTCGAAGGAGCGCTAGTTACCCAAACCTGCCCCTGAAACTTCTGGGGAAAAAGACGGAGTAGGCATAATTGAGAGGTCTTTTGTTATCAAAGTATTGCAAAAGGAGGCTTGACAAACGCGTGCTGCGCCAAACTTTCGCCACACAGATCGCCATGTAAATACAATAACCAAGGGTGGGTTTGTGCGCGCCAAATTTCATAAAATGTGGCGTTTCTTAAAATCGAAATATAGGCGCGCGTTTGGTGCACTACTCACTTGCTTGGAATAATTTTTGTTGGGTCTTCTAAAATTCTTCGCGACACTTAAGAGGAGAAATCTTCCAAATATTTTGCCAACTACAACGTGCCTGTTCGTTTGGTAGCATCAAAGAGTCATGTGAGGGCATCCTGGTTTAAACAGCATAAAGGTTTGAAATATATACGCCAATACTATACAACATTATCCACAGCCTCAACAAACTTTCTAATCTTATCGATATCTTGATTTCCATGTTCATCTTCCACTCCTCCTGCTGTATCTACCCCCCGAACATTCGGACATTTTAAAACTTCCTCGACGTTGTCTAGCGTGATTCCACCAGCAATCATAACCGAATGCTTCAGTTTGGCAACTTGCGCCAGATCAACTCGTTCTCCAGTTCCACCCCTTCCAGAGTCGATTAGCGTAACTGCATGGTATCCTTTGATCCCAGCTTGCGGGTCATTGATTGAAAATACCTTGATTACAGGAACACAGAATAAGCGAGCCCACTCTACGGGTTCGTTTCCATGCAGCTGGATCGCGTCAAGTCGCAATATTTTCGAAATTCGAAAGATGTCATCATATGTATGATCTTGGAATACACCGACAATCGAAGGTCGATGAGGATTTCGTTTAATTACATCAAAATAATGATCGAACCAATCGCCATGGTTTATTGGAATTCTATTCCGATTGATTCGACACATCGATCGAACGGCCCTGATTATCTCACATGCATTCTCTATTGTAACGCTTCTTCGACGATCTCGAGCGAATATCAAGCCGAGTAAATCGGCACCGGCTTCTGCTGCTGCAACTGCTGCTTCTGGAGATCGAATACCGCAAATCTTCACGATCGGTTTGTTTTTGGTAAATTGATTGGTGCGTCCAAGTAGTGTGTCAATGAAAAGTTTCTTGTCACAGGATCGCATAAGCGCTTCGCCTACCAGGATGGCGTGAATTCCTTCACGGACGTATTTCTCAACCTGCTCGTGGGTAGAAATCCCGCTGAGGGCGCAGAGAATTGTTCCTTCTGGCACCATGTCAGCTAGTCGGCTCGTAACAGACATATCGACGGTAAACGAATGGAGGTCTCGATTATTGACACCAATGACTTTAGCACCAATCTTTATAGCTCGAGTCATTTCATCGGCAGAGTTGACTTCAACCAATGGCTCCATTCCAAGGGTTTTAGAATATTCGTAGAGATCGCAGAGTTGGGTGTCATTCAACATTGATACAATCAAGAGAAGAGAATCAGCTCCAAAGAGCCTGGCTTCCATGACTTGATATCGATCAATGATAAAATCCTTTCTCAATATGGCAGGGCGATCCAGCGAGTTTCCCAACGCTTGGCGAACAGCCGCAAGGTCGGCCAATGTTCCTTTGAACCATCGAGGTTCCGTCAAGACAGAAATGACAGACGCACCAGCAACGGCATATTCAAGCGCTAGAATGGGAGCACTCGCATCGATTGAGATATTTCCTTTTGACGGAGAAGCTCGTTTTATTTCGGCCATCAATGCCGGTTTTACCATGCGCAATCGAGCTGCAAAATCAATGAGCGGGTGCACTAGCGATAAACTCAGATTTGTCTGCAGGTCTTTTGGAGAAAGACCCGGTGTTGCTTTTGCTTCAGCGATATCTAGTAGCTTTTGTTTATGAATTTGATCGAGTATCGTCCCTGATCCACCGATCTTTGTAGCCCACGTTTTCTTTATTAATTCTTCTTCTTCCCAGGTTCCAGCCGATAGCTCTAGAAAGTTTTTGATGATCAGTTTTCCGTGTTCGCTGAGGATGCTTTCAGGATGATACTGGACTCCTTCGACTGTGAACTCTTTATGACGCACTCCCATGATGACTCCGCTTTCGGTTCGACTGGTCACCTCCAAAATGTCTGGAAGGGTGGAATGTGTACCGGCTAGTGAGTGATAACGGGTTACTGCGATATCCTGAGGAACATTGTGGTAAATCCCCTTCCCATCGTGCGTTATCAAACTCGTCTTCCCATGAACGATCTCCCCGGCAAAGTCCACTTTACCGCCAAACGCAGTAAAAATACATTGCTCACCCATACATACACCCAATACAGGGATTTTTCCGGCATAGTACTGAATAGCTTCTCGACTTATTCCCCCGTCTGTTTCTGGGTGACCAGGACCAGGAGAAATGACAAGCTTGTCCCAGGCTTGCGCAGTCAGTTGTTCAAGCGTGACTACATCGTTGCGATACACTGTAACGTCTGCGCCGAGATTTGATAGATACTGCACGACGTTATATGAGAAAGAGTCATAGTTGTCGATGAGAACGACTTTTGGTTTGGACATTATAGCAAGATTGAAGGATTGCTAATGGCTGAATAAATTTTCGTTTCAGTCTTCGGTATTGTGCTTAAACGCTAGGATTCTGCTTAGGCTATAAAAATAGAATAGCAGTTAACGGCAGAGTGCGAGAAATTTGGCGTCAGTTCGAGGAATCATTCATACATATTAAGGCCAGCCATCATCTGAGAAATTCATATGGTTTTCTATTTTCAGGATATCTTGAGCATTCTCTTTCTATTTTCCTTCTTATTTCCTGAACTATTTATTTTATTGTCATGAGCGCTGGAATAATACGGATAAGCCAAAACACCTGTGGCATGGTCAACATCAGAGGATTCCCAAGAAATCTACCCAACCGCTCTCCCTCCCCATCAAATTCACGAATCACCATCAACCTCCCTAATCTGGCTGGTCTAAAAGATATTGGCGTATCCCCTTCCTTTCCCGATTCTCCACTCCTGAAATGCCCATTCTGAGGGGCAGTCATGCTGCTGGGCAGTTTGGCTGCTTCCAGAATTTCCCCTCCTTTCCCTCTTCCAATTCCGGTTGTTTATCTACTAAATTACTTCCTGTTCCAGGGAGGCTAGTACATTGCTAGGCAGTTTGGCTGCTATGGGATGGTTATCCTTTGTCTTTTCTATTCCCATTTTCGCTCCTACCGCTATGTACTTCTTCCGTTTGATACCAGCCCGCCGCTGGCAGCTAATAAGAAGGGCTGCTCTTTTCTGTTCGTCCATAGCCAACTGTATTAATATCTTTCTGTTTCTAGGTCTTGATGACCCAAGAAATCGAAAGCCAAGTATGACTGTGCTCACCAATAAACAATCAACAACCTATTCAATCCTATAAACCCCCTACAACATCCGGTTACACCATGCGTGCTTCACACCCATTCGAGATTTTTCGAAAAGGATTTTTACTCGTCACTTTCTCGCTGAAATCGTTTGGATATGATAAATATTCTCTTCCTGAGATAATGAAACAATTTCTTATCTCAAAACCTCTGATGCTCCCTTCCATTTGAAATTATGAGGGAGTGTGTAAGCACACAACCTTGGGGTGGGTGCAGTAGGGACGTAGGTTGGGTATTCTGCTGTAGGTACTAAGTAAAGTAACTATATATATTAGATATCAAGTTTAAGCCTAGTCAACTAGTCCAGCTGGACTCTACTTATATAGGCGAGGCAGGCAGGATGGGAGAGGAGGCACGGGCTGGACAGGGACTAGCGGGACGGAAGGCGGGCGGGACAGGAAAGGCGGGGCAGGAGCCCGAGGTGGGAGAGACTGGCGAGGTGCGAGATAGGAACGCAATGCTGAAAGTGAAAGCCTCCCCGCTAGTCAGGTTAGGCGCTACTTAGATACAAATCAGCACATATGCACACTATCATCATTTGCCTCTTTGCCTCCTTGTGACCTACTCGGTGGCAAGTCCGATGACTACCCTGGAGGCCCGAGGCTATGACACTGGCGGCTTCTCTTGTCAGTTCCTTGAGTTACCCCCCAAAGGTTGGGTTGGTAACTGTGGCGGCCCGAGGATTCGCGTTAGTATGGGGACATGACAAGTCCCCACACTCTCCCTGCATTACCACAACTGAGTATCTTTACACAAAATCATATTCCTGCAGTGTATTACAGCAGCATTACATACTATATCGTCATATAATTAGGGGTTCCTGTATCTTTGTAGTTGAATACCCTTCAGAGGCGTCTGCCGTTTCACTATAACTCGACAATAAATCAATATAATCGATGCCACGTTCGCAGATCACGCTCCAATTTGGACAATGCGGGAATCAGGTGGGTTCAGAGTTTTGGCAGCAGTTATGTCTTGAACACGGGATTGCGCAGGATGGAAACTTGGAAGATTTCGCGACTGAAGGAAATGATCGAAAAGATGTGTTTTTTTATCAAGTGCGGAGGACAATTGATATATTGTCGAGCTAATTAATAGTCAGATGATACAAGATACGTGCCTAGAGCCATTCTAGTGGATTTGGAGCCGAGAGTATGTGACAGATCGCGACCCAGTCTTTAAAGACCAGGTTATACATGCGATTCAGACTGGACCATACGCAAAGATTTACAATCCGGAGAATATATACATCTCTAAAGATGGTGGTGGTGCAGGGAACAATTGGGCTGCGGGCTATTCTTCAGCAGAAAAAGTATCTGAAGAAATTTTGGAGATGATTGATAGAGAAGCTGAAGGGACCGATTCGTTGGAGGTATATCTCACCCTCTTACCATAGTTTTATATTAGGGATTCACAGTACTACATTCTATTGCTGGCGGAACCGGATCTGGGCTCGGCTCTTTCTTCCTGGAACGCCTTAACGATCGCTATGCAAAGAAACTCATTCAGACGTACTCTGTATTTCCAGCAAGTCAACAAGTCTCGGACGTTGTTGTTCAACCGTATAACAGTATGTTGACACTGAAACGTCTGACTCTAAATGCGGACTGTGTGGTATAGTATTTCATTAACTATTCTGAGGACTAGGTCGTTCTAGATAACGCTGCTCTAAATCGCATTGCCGCGGATAAATTACATGTACCAAATCCCTCCTTCGCTCAGACAAATCAACTAGTATGAATTTGATCCACTCATACGAGACCTTATAGACATAGGTATCGACAATCATGTCTGCTAGTACTACACCGTTACGGTACCCGGGATACATGAACAACGACTTGGTAGGGATGATGGCATCACTGATACCTACGCCTAAATGTCACTTTTTAACTACATCGTACACTCCATTTAGCGTCGCAGAGTCAGATAGAGTAACTACAACTCTTGTTTTCCGTTGTATGACGATTTAGACTCAGGCAATCAGAAAGACAACAGTCTTGGATGTCATGCGCCGTCTGTTGCAACCTAAAAATCGCATGGTTTGGGCCAAAGAAAAGGAAGAGAAGAAGTCTTGCTACATTTCCATTCTTAACATTATTCAAGGAGACGTTGAGCCTGGAGATGTATGTTGCTTATTTGGTCCCATTAATCCATTAGGTCCACAAATCGCTCCTACGAATTCGGGAACGAAAAATGGCCAACTTTATTCCTTGGGGTCCAGCAAGCATTCAGGTCGCGCTTACCAAGAAATCGCCGTATATCCAGACAAATCATCGTGTGAGTGGTTTGATGCTAGCTAATCATACAAGCATATCTTCGGTTTCCTTCTAATATCTCCCAGCTGACCAGAAAGGTTATTAGGCGTTTAGCAGACCAGTATGACAAACTTAAGAAACGGAATGCCTTTTTGGATCAATACAAAAAGGAACCGATGTTTACGGACGGTCTTGAGGAATTTGATGTGTCAAGGTATTTCCTTTCTACCTCTGTAACGTTGATTGTGCAGAGTTGTTGTTGAAGATGTCATTAAGGAATATGAAGCCGCGGAAACTTCAGACTATCTAACTTATAACCCAACCTAAGAAATGTCACTTGATGTGAATGTATTATATATGCAAATAACTGCACTAATTCTGCTTATTTGGTTTGATTAGCGGCGATACGAACAAGAACTGAAATAGCTACTTGCAGAGCTTCTCTTATCTATGGAAACGGATACTGTTGAAACATCCGGACACTGGGATCTTGTGTAACGGTAGGCAATTATTAACCAAACTGTATTGAGCCTGGGACCAGCCAACGTAGAGGTGGGCTTATGTCTGTAACATTCCTTGCTAGCCATTGCTTCTCCATCCATAGGGTCAGCTCCATGCCATGTGGTAAACATATCTGTTTACAATCTACTTGCTCTTCCAAAAGTGTGCTTGATAGGGCTCCATAATATCTCGAAAGGTATACGGAGTATAGCTGTAATACTATGCGCTCGTTGACTGGACCATCATTTTCAAATATATCATTAAAGAAACAGGTAGACAGTAGTACCTGGCACTTTCTGCTACACAATGTGATGTCTACCGCAACAGGAAATGCAGACTGCTGCTGCTCAGACATTCTGCATTTGCAGCCATATTGGCGGCGACTGTTTCTAATCCAACCCAAGTTCATCGGCATGCCTACCACATCTCATATCAGCAAATGCATATGGTGTAAACTTAAACGACGATGTTTCAGCTTGTGTGCCATTTCGGTCAAATACATAACAGAAATTATGAGGCATGGATTGTGTGAATTGTTTGGAATTATTCAATTGCGCAACAGTGAACACAGTGAATAGAAACATTTGTACTCCAGATATGTATTTTCCTAGCATAAAGCTCGAGGATGCTAGTTCAGCCATAATCAAGGTTCATATTCTTGCGACTGTGAAAAAAATAAAACAGATTTTTTGCAACAGACCTAGAACTACCCAGCATTTAGAGTTGAAATTTCATGTCGTCACGAAGTGCTAGTGAATCAGTATTTGACAGTCATGGGCGAATCCTACGGTGGCACAATGATCTTCAGTTGAATCATCATGCAGTGATCCCTTTCAGATGCAATATATATGGTCTGATCTGTGCCACAGAGATAGAAATCAGGGCTGCCGTTCATTCTTAAATATGTGACATGGTCTATAGTTGTCTGTCCAGAATTTATTCCTGCCCGGGTCCAGCTGAATGTGACTCGTTTATCGCTATTAATAAACGCATGAGCCCTCCCATCTTTGTTCTTAATGTGCAGATGGTTATTGAAAAGAAAAAAGAGCGCCGATGGACCTTGAGGAACACATACCAGGTTCCAGCTGTCATCGGCCTGTAGACAACAGTGTTCGGATGTCGGTATGAGGTAAAATTGTTCAGGAGGTGGGCTGGAATTCGAAGCACATAGGAAAACAAGACTGGTCAGGATCAGGAGCAGCTGCATTTTGTTTGTAGATTCGATTACAAGCATGCAAGGGAGAAAGGGACTTAAAAAGTTTTCAGTTTAGCATATCTCAGGCCTTTAAAGGAGGCCGCCGTGCTCCGAATACCCATTCCCACCCCACCCCGGGAGTATGGCTTAATCGGGTTTAGGCTAATCTACCTCTAATAAAAATATCCTTCTCCATACCATGCTTGTATCTACAATAGCAGGCTTTAGGCAGTCGCGAGTATCTGTTATCATTTTCTTTGCTGAGCTAAAGATTATTTATATGACATGATTGCAGGTGTTATAGCCGCCAATTCAATGAGTTGGAGACTCAAGTTAAAAAATTAAGCGGGTGGAGTGGATGGATTGGGATTCACCCCGGGATGGGGTGTGGGTACTCGATTCTAATGAAACAAGCACATGTGCTGAGTGCAAGGATATACCCAACCGGTATACCTTACCAATACAGTAACCAGGCTTTTGTTAATATTACGGCCATTACGGGCCAGGCATAAGAAGCGGAGTATATAGTTATACCTAGCCTGTGTTACAATAGAAATATTACTTGGTCATATTTGTAACTTCTGGCGTTAAACTTACACTGAGTCTGTATATAAGTAATGTCTAACTGGACTAGCTTACTAGACTCAACCCCGATATCCAATATACGAAGTTACTTTACTTGAGGTACCTATGGCAGAATACACAACCTAAGTCCCTACCAGCACCCGCCCCAAGGTCGCGTGCTGACATGGGGTATTCCGAGCACTGATCCTTATTGATATCGATATCGAATGTTCAATAATTCAATATTCAATAATGTCAATCAATATTGATTATTGATTACAACACTGCTCTTTGTGACTACCACACTTCTTGCAAAATTCCCTTGGAAAAAAGGATAAGAATACCACCTATTTCCTTGTTTATAACTGGTGATTATTTTTATTTCAGTCGTTCTGATTCTTGATTCATTCAATTCCGCATGGTATTTTAGTTTTGTATAGCCCAGTACTTCCTGGGATTAGGGACCGTACAGAGAAAACTCGACCTAATATCAACCATCAGCTGTGCAAAATCTCGAAGGTTTTCTCTTACTCATCCGATACTTAGAAGCTCATGTGTTAAATTTCGTCCTGAGACAATTACGTGGTGTCTCAGAGCTTTGTGACTCGGAACTTGTGTTGATACGTTTTCCTGACAAAACCTGACGTCATTGCCCCCAGGCTCTTTACCTTCCTCAGCGGATCGGGCATTCCCCCACAAACACAATATGCTTCCTAAAGCCGCACTTCCATCACAGCAAAGGATTGCAAGACTTTGTGTCTTATCAACCCTAGCTCTTGCTGCATCTTTTTGCGCCAATATTTACTATGGTCCTCGCTTGGCCACAGTCGGAGATCCATACCCAACTGTATTCACTCGGACTCCACAATATATTGTTGCTTTTTGGGGCGCTTTGTATCTGTTGCAGCTTGGATACCTGAATGCCCTTTGGTCGAACAATATCAAAGTCATTGGACCAGCTAGTGGAGCGATAGGATACACGTTTATCTTAGCGCATGTTTTGAAGGGGTTCTGGACTCTTGCGTGGGTGTGTCTAACCTTTCTCGACTGTTATTGATACTCCAGCTCAAAAAGGAATTTGTTATCTCAGAAACAGTCATACTTTTAAATCTCTTGAACCTGTTCAGTGCCTATACAAGCCTGCATAGGAAAGATCCTACGCCGTCGACGCGATCTTGGATTCAGAATCATCTTCCTGTCCGGTTTTTCCTGTCAATTACGATGATGGTGGGTGGAGATCTGCTGAATGATATTGAACAATCTAGGATGTTTTGCACAATGGTGCCATAGCATTCCCTCAACTTTTAAGAGGAGACAGAGTATTGCCCACAACATGGGTCGCTGGATTAGCAGCTCTTGCGTTGTCGTCCTTATATCATGATTCTGTATTGAGATTTGTTATTGCGCTTCACTTCGCCGTCCTCGGCGTTGAACAAAAACATCTGTCACTTGTGCAGTATCAGGATATCTCGTGCTTCATAATTGCTGGGCTTTCTGCCGCACTTGGAGTCAAGGTATGTTCTTTTTAATTTTTCCAGTGATTCTGATTAGATAGGCATTATTTACTACCAAAGCTTCAAAGAGCAAAAATAAGTGAATGGCGCAAAAACAACTACATACATGTTTAAATATCGAACAATGTAAACTACCTTTTCCGACTTTGACATTTGCCCATGTTAGCTTCTCTTAACAAGCTCTGGAAGTCGTGGCGCTATGGAGGCCTCGTAGACATACAAAAGATGTTAGATAATTCAGGGTACAAGGTTTCAAAAAGTGATCCTCTCATCCCATTTGATGTACAGATGACCTCCTTATCTAATTACCTATTTATGGTCTGGGATGAACTCTACCCACAATCGGAATTGTACCTGCGCCTCTTGTTCTTTAGGCATAGAGTTCAGATTTATATGATTCACTTCGTGTAGAGATATCATCAAGAGACTACTCGGTACTGAACAGAAATGACATTGTTCAGTGACGCTACCAGAAAGTCTATATTTCAAGGTAGGAGGAATAAAAAGAAAACACCATCCTGAACACCATTAACCGAAGAAACCATCCGCAAAAGCCCTCAACCGCTCACAAATTCCGCATAATTCGTCGGAAACTGACCTTTGACTCCGTTAATTTCGCCCTCCGTCCATCCATCCCCTCTGTCCTCATCTGTTACAAGAATCAAATCACCTTCTCGGATTGGAATTTCCAGGCTGGACTGCGCTTCATAATCAAACAAGGCCCTCATGTATTTGAGCTTTTTGGCGCCGCGTTTTGGTGCAACAGTAGGCCCTTTCTTCTTTGTAATTGAAGAAGCGATAGAGTCGGGACGGGATTTGATGTACTCGATATAAGTAGCAGGAACGATACCCTGTTTTCCGGACTGTGATCTTGCTTCCACCCACCCGGAACCATCTCTAAATAAGTGCTTGAATAGATAGGATTGTCATACCGTCATCTTCCAATACTGTTATCTCTTCACCCTCCTTTACGGACAATTCATCATTGCTGTTTCCTTCTACATGGAGTTAGACAAATATAATAATTCCCGAAATTGCACCATATTCGAACAAGACCTTCGCTTTCGTGATCTTTCGGGGGTTTGAACTAAGCAGAGGTGGGACTTTGTGCATATCGAGCGGAGGAGTAACAGCTGAATGTCTCACATTTCCAATTATCCTTTCTCTGTCACCGATAGACCCATTCATCGCAGTCATTGAACTGACGCTAGCTAAGTCGTGAGAAAAATATAAGGCTGGAATGGGTGAAACCGTAGGCAGTCCCTGAAAACGACTCATTAGTATTACTACGTGCCAAACTAGCGGTGTCGGAAGCCATTGTCTCTCTTTGCGCCTGTCTTTCTTTCTTTGACATTTTTTCGCCGGCACATGATGCAGGCACTCGCATTTCACATTTAGTGTGGCAGGTATAACTGCATTCTTCAAAAGTTAGAAAACAGCGTCAAAGTGAGTTCAGATACCACGACAGGTAGCACCATGTCTGGATAAGCCCCAAATCGTGCCTTTACAAAAATCACAAGCAGTTGGTATTGTGAATGATGTGGCTTTGAATGAGTGGGGTTTTGCGCCTGCGTCGATGTCTAGAGGTTGATCAAGAGGCTCCATTAATAATTGGAGGAGTACCTTCGACTGCTTCGGTAATAACAGCAATTTCTGTCTCGAAGATTAAAGCCTTATTTTCTAGGAAAGCAGTAGCATGGATAGTCTCGACAAGATTCTAATCAGATTAGCAATATATGGGCAGGCTGTAATACACACATTTGTAACTTCGTCCACATTTCCTAAAGCAGGATTCTCGGCGTATTTCACCTTCAGTTTTATGAGTCCATCAATTTCCCTTTGCTTCGATTCCACAGTTCCTTTCACTTCTGATAACTGGGCCCGGGATTTATTTATAAGATTTCGTAGAAAGATAACAGCACTTTCATCTGTAGCAATCTGATCCTAAGAAATTTTAACAATAATGAAAAAAACGATAAAGGACATACATTGTCATGCCAAATAGCACAGGCTTCGAAAGCAAAATCTTCCGGTTCGTTCCAGCCTCTAGAATTATGCTTTATGAACATTTCAGAATCAAGGTCTGGCGTGTTCGCAGTCGCTGCTGATATCACACTTTGTAGATGCTCCCCTGATCTTGAAATGCAGTCTTGTTCAAGATTTGCAGCCAAGGTGAAAACATCATTTAATGTTCGTATGCGAGATTCATTGAGATCTTGAAGACTGTCGAGTGTTATAGGAATATCGTGATGGAAGTATTTTGCCTTGAATTGATTGGCAATGTGGATTTTGAGGAGATAGATATTCTAACTTGTGAGGATAGGATATACTGAAGCAGTCGTTACTTTGTGATTGTTCATCTCGACTAAATGCTTTTGAAAGTGTTTCCGTCCGCGTTCCTATTCAATGAATCGAACTAGTGGATCGTATGCACACATCATTCAGATCTTTGTCTGCCTTCTGGCGGCTACTCTCAACAGATTGGCAATATTCATCGTATTTCGTCTTGGCCTCAAAAGTAAGCAAGGGTTAAGTCTTTTTTCCCTTCATACTTTCTTGACTTCGGAATAAACTTTGTCCCTATCCTCGAAAAGTTTCTCTACAAATACAACATGCTGATGAGTCAGCAAAAGTATTATAGCAGAGACACCTTCTTTCTAAGGTCATCCTCTTTTGTACTTGCGACCTTGAGTTGATCAGCGACTTGGATTATCAATTCCTCCGAAAGTTGCATTCGCTCATTGGCAAGGTTTTGTGTCTCGTTCAATATTTGCGACCATGTCGACATGGAGGAGCTGTATTCCGTAAAATTTTGTAGTACCTATCATGAGATACCTTTCCAGTGAACCAGCTGTGATTTTGGGGTCGTCTCCGACTGACAAAGTGGCAGATTTCTTCCCTTTCTTATCAAAATACCTCTTGGACAAGGCTCCCAATTTATGTGCGTACTCCTTTTCGATAGCGGAACGCTCTCTATAGAACTGTTGAACCTCATCAAGCCATTTGATACCGTTGGCAAGATAATCATCTACGGGCTTGAATGCGTCCTGCAGATGTTCAATTTGATTTCCTTGGTATTCAAACCTTAAGTTCAGATCCAAAGCTATGATTCAATAAAGTTGTCATAGATGTTTCCGAAAAATGGAAACCTGGTGGCTTGATTCTGTAAGTTCTAGTAGTTCCGATATCAACACAGTATCATCGACTAATTTGATTTATCAAAAGCAAGATATAATAGAATATTTGAACTCAAATCCTAGATTGGAATACTTTTCAAACAGAAAAATAATTTAATCAGTTTTTGGATTATTATGATTATCTCGACCGACGTCGGGATATCGGTTATCGAACAAATTTGAACTCATTGAGGCCAAAACCGCCTAACTAAAGAAAATGTCTGATGAAAGCAGACCGGCAACATCTAAGAGCTGGGCAGACCAAACGAATGACGAAGACGAGGCCGTCAACACTCTTTCGTTGCAGATCAATAATCTCAAGAGTGACGATAAATCTCGAGAGCAGTCAACGGGTGGCTCGATACTGGATCGCCTAGGGCCTCCAGCCAGTTCTGATGCTATGAAGACTTCGTTAGATCAAACCCCGACTGTGGACGGTGAGAAAATTGGACAGGAGCAAAACTTGGTCCGTAATACATACGACGTTGCAGTCAAGTTAGCGGATTTACAGGCAGATCCGAACTCGCCTCTTTATTCTGTGTCGAACTTTGAGGATCTAGGACTGTAAATATCTTTTCAGAAAGTGTTTGATCTTTTAGGCATGAGAATCTCTTAAGAGGTATATATTCCATGAAGTTCCAGAAACCTTCAAAAATTCAAGAAAGAGCACTTCCTCTTCTTTTAAGCAATCCGTACTCTCTCCCTTGAAATAATATGTCTGATGAAGAGACCTCGAAATATGATTGGTCAATCGCAATCAGGAACTGGAAAAACAGCTGCCTTTGTTCTTACCATGTTATCAAGAGTCGACTTTACGAAACCTTCAGTTCAAGCGATCTGTCTTGCACCATCTCGAGAGTTGGCCCGTCAAATCCTCGATGTCTGTTGTGAAATGGGCCAGTACACTCCTGCTAAAGTTGCATTCGCGGGAAAAGATTCTGTCCCGCGTGGACAAAGCATTAATGGCCAAATTGTTATCGGAACTCCAGGGACCGTAATGGATATGATCAAGAGACGGCAACTAGACGTTCGAGAGGTAAAAGTTTTTGTGCTCGACGAGGCAGATAACATGCTTGACCAACAAGGTCTTGGTGAACAGAGCATGAGGGTTCGAAGGTATCATTTCATGTTTTTACTTTTACGACTGACCAACTACCAAGTTTTATGCCAAAGGGTGTTCAAACGATTTTATTTAGCGCTACGTTCCCAGACGAAGTTCGAGAATTCTCCTCTAGATTCGTGCCTGGTGCAAATGAAATTAGTCTTAAACGAGAAGAACTCTCTGTTGAAGGGATTAAGCAGCTTTACATGGACTGCAACAGTGTTCAACATAAATACGAAGTTCTTGTCGGCTTATACAGTCTGCTCACTATCGGCCAATCAATCATTTTCGTTAAGGTAAGCTATTAATGGTTCGGTTAATACTGACTCTTACAGCAAAGAAACACCGCTGACGAGATTGCCAGGAGAATGACTGAAGAAGGTCATGCTGTGACTTCATTGCATGGGGCCCTTGATGGTACCCAACGCGATGAAGTGATGGACGCATTTCGGTCAGGTCGGTCTAAGGTATTAATTACTACGAATGTTGTCGCTAGAGGTATTGATATTTCTCAAGTCAATATGGTCTGGCCCACCTTTGCTTTCCTAGCTAACGACCCTAGGTGGTTAACTACGACATGCCAATGACACAGGATTTTCGTGCTGATCCCGAAACTTATCTTCATCGGATTGGGAGAACTGGCCGCTTTGGACGTGTTGGTGTTAGCATAAATTTTGTGCATGATCGAAAGAGTTGGGAGTTGATGAATGAGATTCAACAATTCTTTGGAATCGAAATGACTCAAGTTCCTACGGGAGATTGGGAAGAGGTTGAAAAGATTGTAAAGAAGGGTAAATCTGTTATTTTACAAATAGACTGACAAGCTCAAGTGATCAAGAAGTAGTTTTCAGATTGCCGTTCTCTGTTGATTTTTGGAGATCGAATTTTAGAGGAATAGCACAAATAGTCATTCGTGTCGACAATATTATCTCAGGTTTCTTTGTTTCTAGTCCTGAGATTGAACAACCCCATATTTCACTAGAATTAGATAATACATCATCCATACAGAACTGCTATTATACTATAGAGACAAGAGATGGCTTAGTATGTGACATCATTGAGGTTGTTTATGGATAGTATGATTGTGATTTATTTCCACCTGACGAGAATTTGTGTTATACCGATACTTCTCCACAAGAAGTACGCAAGTACTCCAAAAAGCATTTGATACCAGTTTGGTCTGTGTGAAATATTATCAATTTTATGGCGGGAAATGAGAGAGCATTATTTCAGGATTGCATATTATTGCCTTCTGGATCGACAGTCCATCAAGCAGCGAAAGTATTCATGGGACAGATACCTTTGGCTTTTGCGGAATGTGTACACGGTAAGAGTGGGTGAAGGAGAAATAATAACGCTGGAAAAGATGACATTCAAAATTTCTGGAGGACATGATAGTTGATTCTATTTCTCGTGCTTTTTTTCTGGAAGACACTTTTTTGTCATACTGTACATGAGGTAACCCGTTAGATCAAAAGTTTTTCAATTGCCTGCTTAATTGTTTCGATCTGTGGTTTGAGATCAGAAGCTTCGTTTGATGTTACACTTGCAGAGATAACCGGTCTGCTAACCCCGCAAGCACGTCCAAGAGCGGCTTTCGAAGGAACAAAGATGTATGGTACATTCTATTTGTTGGAGAGAAACGCTGAAAGAGAGATGTACCTTGTCTTCACAGAGAAGGGGGAGGTGCAACAGAATTTCTATTGGCTCTGTATCGGCAGCCATGATGATGAACTCAGAGATACCTCGGTTGAGAGTCTTAGTAGCTAAGAAATAAGCATACCTGTTGATCAAATTTGCATACCTTCGTTGGCACCCTTCTTGAGTTGCTTATAATGTGAAGCCTGCTGGACCAAATCAAGAATCTTCTGGGTGAGGCCTTCTTCAGCAAGAGGGAAAGCTGTACTGATCAGATTGGAATTCTGACTGAAGGAAGACCTTTTGCGTTTGGGATAGACATTGGTATCAGGGTTCACTGCGAGATTGCTCGCCCTGGGATTGTGAGGTTGGTTCAGGAAAAAAATGTTGAGGCAGCACCCATATGCCACTGGAAAGTACTACAGTAATTGTAGCGAAAACACTTAATGCAATTGCAGTTTATGTATTAGAATACATTAATGTATAATCTTCAAGTTTGTTTTCTCCGCGATAAGACCTTCACACCATTGCCCTTCTTTCCACCTCCCATCTTGACATTTGCGATTATCATGGCTACTGACCTCTGGTAGATCCCGCTGCTGTAGTCATACTGATGATCAAAGTCCCGTATATGCTCCGTTCTTCGGCGTGTATTCTTTCCCGGTGCTCTATATTGGCTGACTTGCTTCAGCATGGGTTGCACTGCTGCTATTGTGTTTACTTGTATACTGTCTCTTATGAATGTTCAAGCTAACTGCCCAGGCTTTGGTGCTGCTTATGGAACTGCAAAGTCAGGTAACCCTGTCTTTCTGTTAGCCGGCAATAACACCATTACAGGCGTCGGGATTTCAGCAATGGGTATTCTGCGTCCAGATTTGGTCGTGAAAAATATCATTCCTGTTATTATGGCCGGTATTATTGCTATCTATGGTCTTGTTGTTTCTGTGCTTGTGTCTGATGGATGTGTGTTTGCCTCACTCTCCTTACTGTTTCTGACAGACAGTAAAACAAGGACAAGCTCTGTACGCCGGTTTTATCCAACTTGGTGCGGGCTTATCTGTCGGTCTATCTGGCTTGGCTGCTGGGTTTGCAATCGGGATTGTCGGTGATGCTGGAGTGCGTGCTAGTGCTCAACAACCCCGACTCTTTGTAGGAATGGTGCGCACATATAGCCCATGTTCTGACGCTTACATTGGTTTAGATCCTTATTCTCATTTTCGCCGAAGTCTTGGGACTCTACGGTCTTATTGTCGCACTCCTTCTGAATACAAAAGCCACTGATGTTCTTTCCGTATGTTTCTCTCAAGACAGTGCGTCGACTGATACGCGTAGTGTGGGTAGAGACAAGCCAGCAGACAAGTGTGATAGAGTTAGCCGGATTTAATGTCCAATTCCACACCTAGCGCAATAAGAACAGCCCGAATTTGTCATATGTAGTCGTCTCATTGCTTGTCCCCATTTACAAAAAAAACAGCAATCCTTGCAAGAGAACCAGAAACACATGCATTTTCAGTGACCTTTAGTTCAGTTGATTAATTCTCAAGTCAGTTTCCACAGGCTGCGGTCTAGGTAATTATAAAATACAGACTCACTCAGATTATATCACTGCAGTGTGAATATGAAGTCTTAATTTGGGGCTTCGAAGGACATACATTTTTAAATCTGATCCAATGAAATTGGATACTTGAAGTCCCTTTCCCATAATCAGGTGAGGCGCTGGCATTGTTACTCTTTTCTCGAAAGATAATTCCTTCTGCCCAAGAATATCCGCCAGATTCACAGCTTAATCAGAGGCTCGCAAGTACTAACTCTTTAAATCTCTTGTAAAGGAGGGCCATCATGTTAAGAAAATTCTGGACAAACACAAAGCAGTTCTTCAAGTACAAAGACATATATCTCATACCACCTCTGTTGGAGATTTAGCGGGATCAAAAGTTTTGAGGTCGCTAACGTTTTATACTTTTAATGATAAATTTGATAAGATGGTCCTTGATTGAATATCCCGTATGGACTAAATTATGAAATTCAATACCTGGCGACAAATCAACTATGAAACATTACAAACCTTAGTATTACAACATGAAAAAGAAGCCAGAACGCCCTAAGTTGTAGTAGATTAAGAAGTCAGTGTCACATAATTGCCAGGAAACATCCCGATATCCGCATTTACTCGTCCAATCCACCAATCCTACAACTCAGTCATCTCCTCGATCAAATGAGAAATACATCGTCAAAGGACGTTTTGTGAAAAACAACGATTCGATCTCCAACTTTAAATGATAGCTCTTCGTCGTTCTGAAATTAGTATGGAAATTTGAAACGATATGCCTGAGCTTTGTAGTCAAACAGAGCTGTTGCCAGTTCCTGAGATTTGGGAAGCATTAAAGATACTGTACGCGAAGATGTTGCTTCTGCTGAATCTACATGCCAGTGATCTACTTTGGGCGGTAGGCTAACACTACGAGTTTTTGTGATTTTTTCCTGCCGTTTCAACTCGCAGTAATTCACCGAGGACGAGCGTGCCGCTGAAGAAGCTTCAGGAAATATCGACGATCTTCTATTACAGGAAACCATTGGTGAAGAACATGAGCTCAGTCGACGGCTACGCAATGGGTTAATTCGTTGTTGAGCCATATCTATAAGTTAGTTTTCCCATGAAGATCCTATTACTAGAACAAGTTGCTGGAACTGATACCACAGAAAAGCCATTGATGATGTGATCTATCTCCCTTCTTTTGGCTGCAATTACTTCATCGGTATCCAGTTTCTTGACACGACCAATTTCGCTGAACTCATTCATTTTTGTGGACAGGGTATGATAAAGAAATAACTGCTTGAAATAAACCAATCCTAGCATATCACGAAAGAATGAAGCAGTGAATTGGAAAAGCTGAGGCAATTCTGTCCTGAGAGCATCATTCAGCTCGTCGATATCGTTGTTGGAAGACCTAATCACTGCTTCAATTTCTATGATCATATCCACCGGGAGTGGATTTTGTATGTGGGCAAAGAGATTTGCTTTCTGAGTCTCCAAATGGACCTTCAAGTTTTCCCTTCGGGTAATCGTTCCACGGACTTGACCGAGAACTTGCTGGAAACCAGATATAGGACCAATGACCCGGCGGCCCATCTCACATATACCGCACAACGAGAGCTGCTGAATGGTTTGAAGAAGTTCTCTGTAGTCTTGAATTTCATCAATAAAATCAAGATCGTCCTTCATTTCACAAATTGGGAGATGTATCGAAATAAGGAATGGCTGATGTAGACCTGCCACCGCATCACAATATTCGATTTGTCTCTCGAGCGATTCTTGATAAAATTGACAGTACCCTTCGAGCATGCCCTTTAATTCATCGACCTGTTTCTCAATTTCAGAGAAGCGAATTTCAAAGGGTTCCAGTGCGGGTATAACGTCTTGAGGAAAACTGAACTGAGCTGTCAGGTATAACATTCATACTTGTATATCGTAACGGGGACCTACAGAATTTCTAGCTGCACTGTTTGCTTTGCTGGTGATCTATTCATTCGGTTCTTCATCTTCAAAAACGGTTCTATACCCGCTTTATACCCCTAATACAATCTTTAAAACTATCGCAATTAGCCCTCCTCATGAGTTATTCACAAGGGCTGTACCAGTTCATGACAGTAATACCGGGGCTCCACCAGAAGCCTAATCAAAACAAATGAACCAAGGTATAGGGGATGACCCTGCGATTATGAAGACTAAGTTACATCTTCAGACTGATAGTCAAGGTTGATTACGAATAGACACTGGCTGATAAAATGCGCCGATCGTTTTAATGATTGCTAAGACCACAACGTGTTCAATTGCCATAGCCGGACAAGGACCAATGGTCAGACATAGCGCTCAAAATATTGTATGCTGTTCAGTAAATCAAGATTTCTTTTTCCTGCGCATTGACCTTGCCAGATTAGTCATAAGCTCTCGGAGCGGCTGGTCTAGTATCAAGGAGAATAATTCTTAGCTTAGCGAACTTCAGCCAAAAACAACTTAATTTAAGAAGAATGATACCCATTGCCTCAAGGATGTTCTCATGCCCGATTTAGAGTTAAAATATGATATAAAATCAACTTCGACACATGCGTCATCAGTATTATCTTATGCAGACCATTGTCCATACATTATATAAAATATCTTTCGACATTTCGCAACTCTATTTATCCACGCTAATTCCTCTTCGCAACCTTGTGACAAACCGGAATTAGCCGACATTTGAACCAACCAACGGTTTGCCAATGCGTGCCGACTTTCTGTATGACTTTACTCTTCTCAATGGATTCAGAAGCTTGATACTGCGCATACTTCCCATTGATTTCATGCTCTTGGTTCCACTAACTATCGACTCTCGCTCTTTCGACGAATTTCGAGGCCGGATGAAGGACGCCGACCGATTGAGAAGACCTGTGTGTAAGTAAGTAGCAATCCGTCTATGAATGAAGATATGTACCCATTCTTGTTCTGGTTCTAGTGAGCGGAAGCCTGTCGAGCCGTGCCTGGGCATCACCCTGCTGAAAATGATGGGTTTTTAGAATATCGGCTTCAAGGTCGAGACGGCTAATTCTGCATGCTGCCATATTCTGGGAAAGTGTATAGTAAATGTAGAGCTGCAAATAATATAAGGTCTGGAAGAGCGGATCAACGAGAGCTCTCTGGAGACGGAAAAAACGAGGCAAATCTGCTTTGAGAATATTATCGTAACACTCAAATTCGGAGGCCAGAGATTTGAGTAAATTCTCAGTCTCTTTTTCATATTGGATACCGGTCGGTTCACTTTTCATGCGCTGGAGAGTTGTTCTAAGTTTCGCCTGTTCCAATGCTCGTTGGTCCCGTTCAATCATAACCTTGCGTACATCGAACACCATATCAAGAACCCGTTCTACGGGTTGAATGATTTTGGATTCAATCAAGTTCAGCTCTGGTTGTATTGCTTGTCGGAGATCTGTTGTAAAACTCTGAAACTGACGACACATTTTATCGCCATAAAAGCACCTCTCTGATTCAAAGATCGCGGAATTAGAAGAGCTATTAATCATGGGACGATATAATTCAGTCATTGTATCAGTGTATGCCTGTTGAGTAGTGAATAAATCTTGAAATTAACAACAGCTCAAGTGAACAGCGGGTACCCTCGAGGGTATCGACAAATTCCATACAATCTCCATGAAGTAATATGATTTGACTTTCGAGGAAATCAAAACGCCTTTTGAGATCACCGTAATCCGTAGTCGTGAATTTTGTATCCTGTAAGATTAAAACAAAAATCAAACCACGAGCAGACCAGCGATCCAGAGTACCCAGAGTTTAAAATTGGTGCCTGTGGGATCAGAGGAAAGGTACTAATTCCATAATTCACCTTTAGGCTGACCTTTCTGAATATTTTCCTACACTGTTACCATCTCGAATGAAAAAGCTTCATACCATTGCATTTTGCTGTTCCACAGCTGTATCTGAAGTCTCTGATGAATCTGTCGAAGATCGACCAGAACAGCAGTCTTTATCTCCTGGAATGTGTATACGTTGCATGTGCTGGCAAGGACGACTGAACTAGCCAATGAGGCCTATGTCGACTAAAGTGGAAGATCTTGTCCTTCCAAGATCTTGAAAAATGGTCAGTATTTTAGCTTCAATGGGTGTTAATGTGTTGTGACGTATATGAACTCCCCGACAGAGAATGTTCCAAGGCAAAAAGCCCGTATGACAGACACACGAAACAAACCCGTGGCCTCGTCTGGTCACGAGTATCGAAACAACTCACAAAGTAAAGGAACCGAACCGAAACATAGATTTTATCAATCGAACTATCAATTTACTGTAATGTGGCGACATTCATTACCAGCCATTTCCAAAACCTTTCTTTATGGGGAGTAAGCAAAGTGTAGGCAGCGCGGGGATGAAAACATTTCAGGATAAAGACGACATAGCAGCTTCTTTTTGAAACACAAGTTGGAGTGGGATCGTATTTTGAGACCGGTCCCCACCATTCAATTGCGTAGTCTGAATCGCCAAGTTTCATTAACAACTAGTGCATGTACATGCTTGTAAGTATCTCATCCGAATGGTCCAATCCCTTGTTCCAGTAGAGAATAGATCCGCGGGTTTCCCAATCGTTGTTCTAGAACCTTACCCGGACAATTTATTTTTCCTGGGAGATTTTTTCAACAGGGAAGCGTCATCTAACTATGCACGGGTCAGTTCTTCGCCCAATCTGGTGCGCGAAGACTGCAGGAGATTGGACCTAAACTTCGACGAAGAGGCAGAGACTTGTTCCCAGATCTCAATCTTGTCTTGGGGTGACTCTCCGGGCAAGGGCAGAACAGATGACACTCTTCCAAGTTTCCCGGCAGAACATATTGGCAGCTTGTTAATTCCGTCCGGCCTTCCGCATTTTGTCTTGGCGCCGAGTGAAACAGGCACTGAGACTTGAGATTGCCGATAATCGAAACCTTTACCCGAGATTTCTTACGGTTCATAATCTCGTCAGTCCTCCAGTCTTGAATCTATCATATGCTGAACAGTGGTGATAATTGTCTCATTGACTGGTCGCAACTCTCCGATATCATATGTATGAAGTTCGACCTCAAGTCGGTGATCTTGACCATGTTAAGCTTCGGAAAATCTCGACTTACTGCATCGAACCCCAGAGACTCTTTCTCATTATCGACTATGGAAACGACAAATCGCCCGCGAATTCGGTTCGATAGAATCATACATAATCAAACAAAAGTATCATTTCTTTTTTATCTTACGCTATATACCAATCTTCAGGCTAGGATGGAACACACCGATCACTCCAAATAATCCCCAGCCATTAGCAGACGAGGCCGATTACCACATAACTATGAATGATTTCCCATATGCTCTGGATCCAAGGATACGGCATTTTGTTGTTTGGACCAAACATCATTTTGAGACTGATATCTTTGGGTATCTTTCCAAACAAAGTCATGACTGTATCTCAAAGGGATTCCCCGTACTTTCAACGCGTTCTGACTTATAAAGTGGGCCAATGAAACTTTTTCAAACGAGTATGACTATTTATGGTTCAAGAATCCCAGGGAGTTATCGTCAATACCAACAATTACTCATTTCCACGTTATGGTATATATAACCGGGCCGATAGTATCAGTTCTGTTGTCGAAGTGAGTTCGCCTCTAGATGATAGTACAAGCGAATATTCCTTTGCGGACAGATTGGGAAGAGTCTTTGGAATCATAGGTTTAGACAAATTACATGGCATAAATTGTAGAATATAAACTGCATAAAGTACGTAAACGGATTACTCCAGGAAATCACTATTATATCAATTCTCAATAGATGTCCTTGCAGAGCATTCCCCCAGACTATTCCACAGGCAGCCAGTAGCACCAAACTCTGAAATATCTTTGGTTTAGACGAATTATTAAAATGAGCATGATTCCTTCTTTCGTTCCTAAACAGTTCGCAGAAGGGACTCCAGGACATTATAGCTTGAAAGTCAAATGCGAATAATCCGATGAGATATCAATTAGCTTTAAGCAAACTAAGATATCTGTCAATATTGCCTTCCGCTATCCTATAGCTCGCCAATGCACTCGCCCTTTTGAACTAATCACAGTGGCGCGGAGTGCTGAATGAGGGGTTGTATTCCTGGGAAACAGAGAAAGTAGGACGCAAATATGAATGGAAATTGAAGAGAAGTTTCAATTGAATATCACGACTCTTTTGCTACAAATGTATAAATGCGGAGACACGAAAAGACAATCTGAATTAAATCAATTTGATAGAAACATGCCTCTAGTACGTCTCAGTACTTGAGGATCTAATAATCAGGAGGATTTCTTTTGCCAGGAGAGCATACGATATACAAAGCGTAGACAATTCCAGCTGTAAGGGGAGTTGGTCAATGGGTTTTTAAGACAAGTCTTACGGATATAACCAAGAATAGTTAATAAGATCTATATAGTTTAGACGGTGCCAATAAAATATGCGTACGTCGATCAGTAAGTCAGCTCCACAGCCACGTTCTATTCATAGAGTGAGCCTTGTTCAGACTGAGACACTGCATACCAAGGAAAACTCCCAGCGGAGGAAGAATGATGGCTGGAAACGTCAGCGATGTTTCTGGTGTCGCCAGCTATACCAAAGATGATCTTGCAGATATCGCTGGACTATTAGCTGGAGAGTTATCGGCAAGAGGGACACACGAAGCAGTAAAAGCCATTGTACGGAGATGAAATAAGAGGACGACACGGAACGGCAACCCGTTTTATACTACGTCAGCATTGCAGCATTCACACTCGCATTTAAGGGCGCTTTTCCATTACTACTTGGACTTTTCTCGTCATAATTTACTCTTTTCCTCTCGAGCCAGCCGTTCTCTCTACAATGTATAGGTATCTACTTCATATCGTAGTCGATGTATTCTATTTTCTTATCTTATCTCATCCCTGCTCCATTAGCTTTTCGCAGGGGAAATCACCCGGCCTATGTCATTCTGCCACTATTCTGGATTCGATCCTTCGATGGCAATGCTCTTCTTAGTCGGGATGGAATACAACAAGGTATCGCATAGTCCTCTGGGCCTCGTAAGACATTATGTTTGGCAAATCGACCAGATAGCAGTAGACAACGACGTGTCGAACAAGACGTCATTCCACCTTTGTTCAAATCCCCTTTCAATCAAGAGGATCGGCTCTAGAGGCTTTCAAAGCAAAGGGACTAGCCGAGTCCGGTCCAATGAAAAGGATGAAAACAACATCTAGTACCCACCGGAAGGATTACGTCACAGGCGAAATGTGCCATGTTTCAGAAAATGTGAATCCAAGAATTAGCCTTCTGCAGATACAAGTACCATCGCTTGATAAAAACAAAACAAAAACCAAGGATCAAACATCCAGACATATAACTAAAAAGCTATTGATTAGAAAAACTCGGCTTCAACCTTTTCCAAAATCAAGTCTGAATAAGATTTCGGGAAAGTCCGGGATGCAAAGAAAATTACGTTTTCGATAGCCTTTTTGGGAGATCACATCGCAAAAATCGATGAGCCAACCTGCATTGACACCAGGAAAGGTTACAACGACTTCAAAGCCTTCTGAAGGAAACCCTGCATTTCGTGCTCTTGGTCTCCCGCGACTTCGCAGGAAACTGCCTTCAAGAAATTGGACGATTTTTCTTCTTACGGTTTCGTCACTTACCGGCGCAATCATATACGACCGTCGGAAGGCTAAAGAAGCTCAAGAGAAATGGAAGGGTAAAGTTCGATATCTTGCCGAACAGCCATTGTTGCCACTGGATTTACCGAGGAAAGTTACAGTTTGGTTGAGCGCACCTCCCGGTGACACGATACATGTTGCTAGAGATCATTTCAATGATTATGTGAAGGTACGCGATAATCTCAGGATATTCATTCTAATTCAAAGCCCATTTTGCATGCCGGCGCTGTTGATTACGAGTTAAAAGAAGGATTAAGGGAAGGTGAAGTTAGAAATCAATTGGCAGAACATATACGAAAATCAAGAAAAGGAGAAGGCAATAATAACGATCAATGGGGGTTTATTGCTCGAGCCACAAAATCACCAGAGCATGGAGCAGATATTGTTGTTGGTCGACATACCTTTAAAGAATTTCTCCGTGGCCTACATGAGGGAATTCTTGGACCGCTGGAAGCCCCAGTATCTGGAACCATTGAATCTGAACAAGAGAAGGTTGAAGAAAAGGAAGATGAAGAAAAGGAGAAAAGATTACCTGTTCCAAAGGCGTATATTACCCCCAAGGAATATTCATCCTGCACACCCGCCCTATACACAGTCGAACCAATTCAGCTTGTACCCTTTCCACATCTACTTGGATTCTTACGGACTCCTTGGCGTATATATCGATTCCTGAATCGCAGGGAACTAGCTGATCAAATCGGAAAAGCTACCACGGCAGTCGTACTTGGCCACTATCGTAAATGGGAAGCCGGCGATGAAAACGCTGACCTAACCGAAGAAGACGATTGGCCTTCAAAATTAAGAAAGAAAGTTGAAGGCGATTGGCATGAAGATGTGCAAGTTGATCCGCGGGTCGTACAGTCATTGCGCATGTTCCAGCTGCCCGATGATATGAATACATAAAACTTTTTAAATAGATAGATTGTAATTCTCTGGGCATTCAGACTTGCTTTTATGATTGTTTTCTAAAATAAGCACATAACCAAACCTGTTCAAGGCAAGTAATTTAGGCGTCCCCACTACCTACAGAATTTTAACACTACCCTCTAGAATGCTCGGCCCCGAGTTGATCCAAATAATCCGACGAGAAGATTTGTCTTTCGCAGAGGTCGCGGCGATATTTAGAGAAGTAGTAAGCGGTGACTTGTTTGTTTCAGCCTGCGATGTCCTCTCAGCGATTGAGGCGCCGCTCGCAACTGTATTAAGCTTAAAAAGCACACAAGATAACTTGGTAGGATATCGAGAAGACAAACGGTGAATATATCCTTTATTCCCTTTATGCAGATCATGAGCTATCTATGAATCCCTTCCTAGCGCACTTTGTTGCTGTCTGGAAAGTTGCCAAAGCTCGTCAAACACAAGAAAAAAATGTCGTCCTCATCGGACTGATATTATCTGGCAAAGGATCAGAGGTAATACTAAGCCTAGAGTATTCACTGAGGGTATAGCTTGCTCCTCTAACTCTATCAAAAGTTGAAGTAACGCCCTCGATCATATTTCAACTCCAATCGCTCGATATTTCACCCTATGACCATACACTTTCAGTACAAGGAAGGCTCGACATTGACAATGAGAGTATCAGCGATATGGCCACTATGGATACACATTCTGTTGCTGGGACAGTGACCACCAACTTTAGCAGTTCAACTTTCGGAACGGAAGCAACAGCCACAGACGAAATTGTTGGAGATTATTTCCGAAGAGCAAGTATTGAGGAGCTTACAAAAGCTGAGGTTGAAGTATGTGATCTAAAAACCATTCATTGCCGATATGGTTAGAACATTATGAATTACTTGCAAAATGACACATTACCATTACTATCGCTGGACTTGTCTATCTCAACATTGACGGAAATGATAAAATTCAATTCAATTCTAACCAGATTGGTCATCAGCATCTTACTCGAATCGCCGAAGCGGACAGAGTATGCACTGCCTGTGGGCGAAATTTACGTTTCTAGAATTCTGGCTACGTTACCATATCTTCCAGCCAATCTTCAAACTCTAGAGCTTCTCAACCTTCTTATCACTCAACCTGCAATCTTGAAGAATGCCTTAACGGCCGAGGATGCATCTACTCTCGTCCATGCCTTTCTCGCGAACGCAACACGGGCAACTGAAAGCCTGGGTCTTCCAGCCAATGCAATAACCAACGAAGTCGCAATTGATCGAGCAGCTCAAGCCCGTCAAGTGCAGTTGGTAAGACACTCAGAGACAACCATTCGCTGATCATGACAGCTTTGTCTATTCATACAAGCGCTGCTCAGAAATAATGTGATGAACCTCTCGGAATATTTCTATGACATTCAATCTCTATGTGTAAACTTTCTTTGGGTCCCAGAAGCAGCCGAGCTGTTCAAGCTTGCCAAGACTGTAACTGCAGAAGACCACGAAATTAAGTAATGTCATCCCTTTTGTATATATCTTTTTATTAAATTGAAGTATGATCTTTTCTACGACACCAGCTATCGATCTTGAGTCATCTCTACGTTATTATATGTGATAAACATTATATGATTCCAACAAGAGTTACTGATACCGCTTCCATGCAGAAGTAAAAAATTGAATGGAAGTTCTATATCATCAGCCAGCGGGAAAAGCCATAATGATGGCTACATCCTTCAAGGAACGAAATTAGTGCACTTCGCGTCCTTGCAAAGTATGTCTGCTAATTAATTAGTGATTCGTAAAAGAATACTAACCGCGTTGGAGCTAGCCCTTCAAATTGTGCTCGTTTATGTGAGGAAATGGGAACATGTCATCGGCGATAGAAAATCTGATCGTTTGCAATCCAGTTTTTGATCTAAATGTCCCCTAACGCCGGCATCTGAGGCTATTGTTCACGAGTGCAGTATGTATTGTGAATGTTTCAGAGAACTGGCTGATTGCTAATTAAGAAGGCGCTTAAAAATCAAGATTATAGGGGTAAGTGTGTAGAACCAAACTATAGAGCCAGCTTGATGAAAGGAACGAGCTAAACATAGCCATATTCGATGAACAATGAACGAATTGCAGAGTTTGTATTATCATACCACTTTCAAGCATTATAACTTATTTGTGTCTTCCGTAAGCCCTAAATAGCTTTGAGAATCGCTTATATTCACGCTGATACGCTGTGATAAGAAATCCTGTACTCCACAGGCTGTGATCTAAGAAGAAAACTTAGAACACCATCTTTCAGTATCCTTCTAGTGAAATTCGATGTATATTGAAATTCCTTTTATGGAAGGAGTTTGAGTGTAGGGGTTCTTCATCAAGGGACAGCATTCAGGTGAATCAGCCGAGATTGAGTCATAAATCCGATAACCTATCGCATCAGCATAACCCAAGAATGGCAAACAAGGATTATTCTATTTTCATGAGGATGGCTGATATATTGAATATATGGAAGTTCTATCTCAGTTCCATAGTCCATAAAATATCTTCGGTGCAATTGACTGTAACCTCTTCTTCAACTATAACGTTACTCGTACTTACCATACCCCCAAATTCTGAATGCATTTGATCTATTGCCTAAGGGCATTGTAGAGGAGGTCCGCATACCTAGGTTCCACTTTAAACCAGTTGTCGAGATGATGCTTGGTTTTCCAGTAGGTATCAAACCACATGTCTTCCCAAATATACGACATGGCGTCAAGATGACCGAGGATCCTTTGCGTACCACAAATGTGATGCTCTCTTCTGTGATGAGGAAGATTCGTCGTTGATGTCGATATAAAATGTTGATATTTGCGAAAACTTGATCCGTTCGACCGCCGTTTCCACTGAGAACCACCACGTCGCATGTTTTACTGATTGCCTGGATGGAATGAATAACTACTTTGAGTAGAAAAACTCACTTCATCAATTTGTAAAAGACTCTTGTCGAAATCAGTCAAATCCTGATCTTCATGTTCCTTCACTTGGGTACCCTTTTTATGAGATCGGGGAAGAATAGAAGTATACCTGCGCTTGATACCATTCCTGCACTTCTTGTTTTAAAGAATCTAGATCTCCAACGATATACTCTGGTATCTAGTTGATTAGCCTGCTGTAATTTCAAGTCCATACAAATTCAAGTCGTTCCTTCTCTTCAAACGTTTCATACAGTCTGTTTCCTCCTCCATCCGCAGCGACTCTAACTGATGCTATCACTTAATTTTCAAAATAGGCTAGATAGATAACCCATCTTCCATAATCTGCGGAACAGAAATAATTTAGAAAGGATCGGCTGATTCAGAATAATCAATCCATATATTCCTGGTTCCGCTCGGATAAAACTGGCAGGGCTAAACATTGAGACAGCTGTCGGAAACCTGGAACGTCCCAAATAATGGAAAATGTTGACGAGAATTGAAAGCATAAATCGCGGAATCGACCGGCTTACACTTGAACGTAGAGTTCAAGTTTTGAACATGTATGGACCAGGGTGAATAGTAGACCGAATTTCAAATATAGAGACATTTTAGACTGGGCCTGAGAACCATCAACCTCGCAAATTGCAAGATGCCCGCGACCACAACGAAAGAATTCATCGAGACCGTAATTGATTCTGCCAGACAGCGAAATTGACATATAGGATACAGGGAACAAGGTGTCCCGACGATCGAAAATCAGAGGGTCGCAGAATATCATTCTAGGTGGAAAGGTGTTTGCTGTTGCAAGCCATCAGCTAAACTCCAGTAGACGATAATCCAAAGTGATTGTACGATCCGCGGTGATCTGAAAAGAGCGGGTGCAGCTCAAGGCGTCGTAGTTGCAATTGGTCGATATTGCCTTTTAGACCGGGGATGTCTAATACAGCCACCATGCAAAATTTACAAAGGGTATCGAAATAGAGGATATGTTTGGGCTTAACTGGTAGGGTTTTTAGCTACTACCCAATGAAAATCGGTGATCATGTTCATATTGGACAAGGCTCAACAGTTGAGGCGGCCACTATTGGCTCATTTGTTAAAATTGGGAAAAATTGTGTGATTGTAGGAACTTTGTATATTCAACTCACTGGAAGGGAAAATTTGCAATTATCAAGGAGTGCGTTCGGATTGAAGACGATACGATCATTCCTGCAAACACCGTTATTCCTTCATTCTCCATAGTAAGTGGTCGACCCGGTATGAACTAGGATCAATACACGTCTACTGATGGACAGGGCTAGTAGTTGCCGAGCTCCCAGAATCGACACAAGAATTGTACGATAATCAAACCAGAGATTACTTTGCATCGTGGAGACCATAAAAGGGCATGCAAATCAGAGACAACTATACATCCCCATTAAATTTTATTGAATTACATATCCATGGCAAGATTAAAACGGACCAGTCTAGTATAATAAGCTTGAAAGACAACGAAGACAGGATAATGGATCAGGAGAGACTAGATTAATGGTTGATAGACATAAAGACTTGTCGTAAGGATAATATGAATGAGACTCGGTTCAAATGTTTATTTCTTTGGAGGAGTTTTGACGTTATGACCGAGCCACGACTTTTATCAGCGCAGTAGTAGAAAGGTAAGACTACCAATCCGTCTTGAAGACCTTCCCCTGTGGTAGCAACACTTGAACAGACGTTCCATAGCTTGTCTTTAAGCTTGGCAAGCTGCAATTCGTCTGTCAATTCTTGCGGTGTCATGGCTACAAAGTTCAGTATAACTATAAATAAGAGTGATTACCGTCCGGTAGATCCTGCTTGTTTGCAAAGACTAGGAGCAGACAGTCTCTCATTTCTCTATCGTTGATGATACGATGCAACTCGCTTCTGGCTTCTTCTATTCTAGCCCGATCTGCCGAATCGACAACGAAAATAAGAGCGTGGGTTCCCGAGTAGTAATGTCTCCACAAAGGACGGATCTTATCTTGGCCACCAACATCCTGTTCGTGTAATGAGCACAATGCGTCCCTTTAAAATTGCATACCCAAACATTGAACCTGACGTTCTTGTAGGTGACGGTCTCCACGTTGAAGCCTACGGTTGGGATTGTTGTCACGCTGCGAGGACGTCAATGCTCATAGCAGATAGGGATGTAGTGTACTTTTGGTTGAGTTTCAGCTTGTATAGGATCGCTAGACAGGTCACTATCGAGTAGTAGCAACAGCATACTCGTCTTGCCGGCGGCGTCGAGACCCAACATCAACACTCTCATTTCTTTCGATCCAAAGACCTTGGCCATCAGTCTCGACATTGAGCCGCCCATGATAGCGATTGACCGGGCGGGGGGATATGTAAAGGGAAGTGAAGAGGGGGATTATTCGAGGAGAAGAGTATGCGCAGAAGAACTGAAAGGAGAGACTGAGCGGCAAGGCGACAGGATGCTGGCGAAAAGACGGAAGTGCGCAATGGAAGAGGGAAGAAAGAAGAAGTTGCGGTGGGTGGAGAAGAACCACCCCGTTATTTTAGGGGGTTTCGTATTTTGGAGGTTACTTTTTCCGACCCACTAGTATACAGACTCCTTTTATATCCTATTCTATATGCCCTGTATCCTACCGTTTCCTATCTCTGCCGCTTAGAACGTGTGTTGTCGTCTAAACTGGGACCTGCTCGTTTAGTACCGGGTCTGCTGCTAGTGCTTTTAATATCGTTGTCGTCTTGGGTAATTCTTCTGGCGGGATAATCAGTCTTTTGCCCTTCAAATGCACTGTAAGCGTCAGATCATGATCACTGCGTCAGAGTCAAACAGGGGCGGGAAACGGGGCTGCTCTGTGAAAAATGCATGTCGGAGGGCTTTGGATGCATCGATGCGCTTTTCGGGATCGTACTCGAAGAAGCAAGATAGCAGTTTGAAGCCTTGTTCGTTTGTTGCGCCGGTGCCAGTGAACCAGCTCTTCAGATTGAAGGGATATCTGTCATTAGATATCCACATCAATGAGATACTCTCTGAATGACGACAGGTGAGAATATTCAGGCATATGCTTGACGCCCGGCCATCTATCTTCTTCCACAAATTATCATCGGGCGAGTGACTAATATACCTTTTGGTGTTCCTAGCACATCCATGATCTTTTGTATCTGATTCTTTTGAAATGGCAGACCCTTTTGCTTGTCCATCTTGACTTCTTCTCCCTTGAAAATAGGTCGAAGTGCAAGTAATTCCGCGAAAATACATCCCACGGCCCAAATATCTTTTAGTAAGCAAATGCCTGACCCGAGATAAGCAAAACATGCCAATAGCAGTCGTATAATGTCGAGCTCCCAGTAAAAGCTCAGGGGCACGATACCAGATCGTCACGACTATTTTGTCTCCATTGAATAATGGCTGTAGGGGCCTGTGAAATAACCTTGCCAATCCTAAATCCCCTTTTGTTTCAGATCAGCACGACTCGAACTGGCTTATGACGTCCTACCGATCTTTACACATCCAGCTCCGGTGATCATGATATTCGCCGGTTTCAAATCACGGTGCAAAACCCAGTTTTGGTGTAAATATGATACCCCATTTAATAATTGCCACATAATACTCCTTATAATCTGCTCTGAAATCGCTTTGCGCTCGGTATGCGAATGATGGTGAATAATTTGCTAAACAGTCAACATTATGCAAGACAATCGGCACCAATAAATCGTGTTCTGCGTAATCAAAGACCATATAAATACATTTATCCTCCAAAAAGATTTCCTGAAGACGGATAACATTCTCGTGATTCAATTCGCGATTCAGCTACGTGAGTCAGCCTTGGTAGAGTGGGACAATACCGCCATTTCCCGCACGGCGCTTTGAGATAGACCTGTATATTGAATGATTTCCCCTTCTTTATCGGGTTTGAATTTCTTAATCGCAAAGTCTTTGTTATTTTTGCTTGAAGCGTCAAGATCGGTAATGCCAGTGATATACCAAGCTTTGTAGACGCGGCCATAGGTGCCTGCGGAGATGAAGCCTACGATATCATACTTGTCCAGGACTTTTGTGCGGATAGCTATTACGCGGGCGCGATAGGCTGCCATTGGCGATTTACTGCGGGGAGGCATCACGACTGGATTCGGGTATCCCGAATATCGATATGGGAGGTTGTACAAATTGATCCGTTGGATATCATAGAGTAGCGTTTCAAGAAACGAGTTTTTATCAAACGGAGATTTTACCTAAGGCGAGGCATTGATTCTATTTATACAAGAAAAGCCGGATAATCAATGAATAATAGAAGTAGTTATGCAAAGAAACTCCAGGCCGATTCCAAAACACATAAAAAGACTTTTTTATATCTGGGCTAATTTGGTTGAATCTTTAAAAGACTGATTGAATTCGCCGTGATGGTGTTCGTGAACATCGACGTTGTCGATCTTTTCCAATTCGTAGATGTTGGGTCCATTAAAAGAACCTTTCTCTGGGGTTGGAGAGCTGGTGACTGTTCCACCGCGCTCTCTAGACCTGCCAGATAGATTTCTAGCGGTGGCGCCGTTTGCAAGGATCTCTGATTGTGACGAAGCCCAAATTGAGGATAGCGGCAAACTGAGAACGACAAGACTAGTGGCAAGTGGAGCTATAGATCCCCATTGTACCCAATGATCCAAGAGCGTCACGAGGGCTATTCATTAGATGTGACTGATAAGAACGTGGCAACACACCTGGGACAAACATGGTCTGACATCCCATTATCGTGATGATTTGGATTGGACCAAATTGCTCGAGTCCTAGTCTCCTTCGCAGCATAATCGTTTGAACAAGTTTTGAGACAAATATAGCAGAGAAGAAGTAAATGCTTGCAGAATATACAATTTGGCGAGCGAGGTGGGCTTGATCGCTTGGACCGTTGCCAGACTGAATTCCAAGTACCGTGAGGTATATCCAAAGAATGACGACAGCGGAAGCGATTGCGACAGCGAAAGCGGTCAAGAGAAATTTTACTTTCCGCGAGGTGGAGCATATGATACGGCATTGTAGGACAAGGGAAATTTCGATGCAGGTAATGAGCAGAACGCGGCTACATGCACCAGCGATGGAGACGTCCTGGTCCATTTTTGAGACTGGCTCAAAGTCTCCAGTGAACTGAACGTATATGCCGACCCAGGAAGACAAATAGTAGGAAAGACTGAGGGAGGACGAGAGAAGCAGTGCTATGAGAGACGCGAGGTTCATGAAAAAGACTGGAGTTTTTCGCTTTGCGGGTTTCGTTACGACGGCTAGCATGATGATCATGATTCCTGCGGCTGCAATGAGCGCCGAAAAGAGAGCGGCGCTGTGAACGCGGGTGCCTTCGTAGATCTCGATGTCTGAGAGGGGGACGATGGAATAGCCGAGGGGTGAAGAGATGTTTAGTATCTGATGCAGCGGCGGATAGCTGTTGGTAGTGATGTTGGGCTGACTTTCAAAGCCGCGGTTAAAGTCTTCATTCGGAGCCATGGGGATGAGATGGCAAGAGAGAGGAGCGGGGCGTTATAAGGGCCAGAGTGGATATAGAACATGGTTTTGATCAGCGAACAATAGAAAAGGCGATAACATGGCAAGAGACTATTGTTGCGAGGGTGCCAAGTGAAACGGGGTCAAACGGATTGTTGGAACAAAACGAGACGGCGGGTGTCTTTGCTTACAATGGGCAGAAATGGCAGGTGAGACAGCCATTGTTGTGTGTCAATGCGGATGAGACCCACCAGAATCAAGCAGGTATAGCACGACGTAGATTAATGCAGATTAGAATAGTGTAGTTTTGGTGTATTGGCATTGCCGGGGTAGGAGGAGTCGTATATCGAGGCGACTAGTCTAGTGTATGAGTGGAGTTTGGCAATAGCAGTGCGAAGACGAGTAGATTCAGAGTGAAAGAGTAGAGTCGAGTAGAGTCGAGTCAGAGTAGAGTAATTCGATGGAAGAGTTTGAGTATTGCAGAGCATATATGAGTATTAGAGCGAGTAGATAGTTACAAAGAGGTGACTGGCAGTGAGTGGTCCTAAGATAATCCTCATATCTATGTGGCAGTGAGTCGTACTAACAAGATAATCATCATGCCTATATGGCAGTGAGTCGTCACTAAGATGACGGCTACTGTCCACATGGTTCTAATTATAAAAGTGCTTGGCTATGCACCCTCTTCCACCGGGATATGATTGTACCTCTCTTCACACTATCCAGACATGCTCCAGAAGGGAGTCTGTTAAGTAGTATAGAGAGTAGATAGCTAGAGTAGAGTAGAGAGTAGAGATTAGATAGCTAGAGTAGAGTAAAGTATTGTTAGAGGATGAATAAGAATGGTGGATAGAGGTGAAGGACAGGACTGGATAATCGGCGAAGACAGGACGGAATCAAAGGATGGTGATCGATCAAAGGATGGTGATAGATGGTGACAGGAGGGATAATGGATAGAAGAACAGGACGGGAACAGGACGGGAACAGGACGGGAACAGGACGGGAACAGGACGGGAACAGGACGG
>LXFE01000119.1:0-70008 GCA_001929475.1 Neolecta irregularis DAH-3 | reverse complement strand
CATACAATTCGCAATAACAAGGTTCTAAACGTCTCGAACAATTCAAGACGAAGAAGTCGGATATTTCTCTTCCAAGGTTTATCGCCGCTTGTTCAACGCAGACCTTGAGGTTCACCCGAACCCTTGGTTGGCCCCTAAACATCTCCCACTTGGTATACACCCTAGTTTCTCCGGAGAGTAATTCCGTCCGGAGGCCTTGACATGCCGTTATGCCATTTTTTAGTTCAAGAAACTGAAAATTCCCAGAGCGTTCGAAAATCTTGATGGCATCTATTGGATCGAGTCGATCAAATAGAGGCTCGACGGCAGGGGCGAACGTTAAACCAACGCCGAATGTTAAACAAGCTGCGACAGCGTGACAAAAAGATCCGATAAACATTATGAAACCGGAAGATCAAGAGTAATGTGTTATTTTATAGTACTATTTAAACTCACTTATTCATGTCTTAAGTAACCCTACACTAAACCGCAACAAGTTAGCTAGTTAACTCGAGATAAAGCAAAAAGTACATCCCCTTATTTCGGATACAGGGCTTGAAAAGGTCATTACAAACTCCAATGGCGACCCAAAAATGTACCTCGGCCGCGTTTGGCAGGTACCAAATTTCATGAAATTAGCCAATTCGTCAAATGTAAATTTAACGCGCGCATTTGGTACACCGCACAATAGTGTAATTTATGAAATATTGTTTTAGGCCACTTTATGAGCTGTTTTTCTTTTGGGGAAGATTCGACAAAAAAAGATTACAAGAAAGTGGTGCTCGAAACTGGCGCGGCAAATTTAAATTTGACGAATTGACTAAAGTCAGTAACAACTGAACACCCTCGAAGAAAATGAAATAAAACCACATGTTCCCTCGCATTCCACCAAATCTTTCATCGTGTCCTTCATTTCAAGTTCTTTATAACTTTGTCGAGGATTTCCGTGTGTCTCCGCCAAATTTTGAATCTCCCGCTCAACCATCTTTTTTATCTCCAGATTCATGGGGATGGCTCATTACTGTTGTCTCTTCAGACCTCGCTTGGATCGAGGACGATGTGCAGAAGGAGCTTATCTGGGAATCTACCTCGCGGAGAATTTCGGAGAGATGTGGAAGGTGTGGTATATATTCCAGTATGCTTATTCGTTGATGTTTAGCTCTACCTGCTATGACTCGAATATTCAAGATATTTCCGACCCTTGAGATTGCGTTACATGAACCTTCATGGACATCAGATAATCTGGGGTTGAAAACATGGGGTGCAAGTTTCGTCCTATCCAAGAAACTAGATCAAATTTTGCCTTCAAACCCAAGACATATTCTTGAACTTGGCAGTGGTACTGGTCTTGTCGGATTGACTGCAGCCGCTTTACGACCTAATTCTCCAGTTCTCCTCACTGATCTACCCGAAATTGTGCTAAATATCGTGAAAAACATTGATCTTAATCATTCTAGTCATGGAGGAAATGCAAAGGCAAGAATTCTCAACTGGCTGGATAAGACAACTTGGGGTGCTGAAACCTTTGACCTGATAATCGCTTCGGATCCTATATATTCCGAAAAACATCCGTCGACGCTTCTTTCAGTTGTTGAAGAGCTTTTAGAAACAGGAGGGATATTCATTTCTATATATCCTCTCAGGCAAGCGTATGCATCAGAAATTCGTGATTTCGAGACAAGAATGAAGAAAATGTTCACAATCGAAGGAGCCGGTGAGGAAAGCGCATTTGATGATTGGGATCATGAAGTTCAGTTTAGGTGGTCGATTCATAGAAAAGTTTAAAAGTATATGGATATTGGGACAAAATTTGCTGCGATTCGATGATATGATTTATACAGCCTCATGTCTTTCATCCTCAATAGAAATTATTTCTGCAATAGTTCAGGTCTCTGATTCCAGAATTCACCCCCAATGATGTCACAATGTAGAATCAGAGGAAGTTTGTGTTTCCGTTTCTCCTTAGTGGCGGTCATAGGTACTTCATGCTCGATTTGGGTACCATGACAAGAAGAGCAATCTGAAGCTTGACGAACTATCACACTACCTTTCTTAAAGATCTCTGGTTCGTGATTGTAATTGATATGGAATTGAGAAAAGAGAATTTCATGTTTATCCTGCGCAAATGTTCCCTAGAATTGTCAGTACAGTCCACAGAAAAGGCACATGCCATAAGTCTCTGTTCAGCTTCCTGAGGCGATAACTCACCTTTCTGAACCAGTGTCCAAAATGTAGTATTATATAGATTATTAATGTGACCTTTACTGTCAAAAATGTCACAAAGAGGGCCGAACAATCAACTTGTCTCCAAGACAAGTAATCCCTGAGGTTCTGGTCGCTCGGGTACAAAACAGCTCGGCCGTCGAAAGATGGTGGGTATTTTAACCGTGTCGATGGAAAGAAATTCGACCATCGAAAGACATAATTCGAAGAAAATATTGAAACGATTGTAGATACTAGTTTACTCTCCGGTCATGAGAGTTTATAAAGTTACTGATACCTCTCTCTTCGTTCATACAAATTACTCGATCTATTCAAAACAAAACTTGCTATCAGTGATCGAGATAGGAAAAATCACACCTGTATTCATCACTATCTCCGTATGCCAAGACAATATCAGTCAAATTCGACATGACATTCTTTGCAGATTCGTTCATTAAATCTAACGCCCGTCGATCATTAGGCTTCTCGAATGCGTGATCTTTAGAAAATCTTTCCAGTGAGTGAATATATGCGACCCCTCAAATTACTTATGGAAACTCCTCCCATCAACCCTTACAACAATCCAAGTATTTCGAAGTAAAGAATCTGACTTCTCAAATTGTCTGACATACTCATATTTTGATTTTGCCATGACGTGTTTGCGCCGAGGTTCCACCTCAGTCGAGAATAAAATTCCGGCCTCGACAAATTCAATGAAAACATACAGAGCGAATGTGTCGGCTCTATTTGCGAATAATTCATATGTGTATAGTCTTTTGAATATGTCCGCCGGGATTATTGCGAGTGGATCAGATAACTGTATCCGGGGATTTGATCGGAACAGTTTACAATGCCTTTGGCAAGTAAGAAACGCACATCACGAATCCATTACCGCCATTAAAGCTGTCGATCAATTTATTGTTCTTTCATGCGGAAAAGACTCGACAGTGAAATTCTGGGATACAAGAACAGATGGAAAGAGCGCGGTCAGAGAGTTTTTTGCAGGTGGGTAGGTCTTCGGATACTTTGTGAGAATAACATTGATACGATAGATTCTACACCGTTTTTATGTGCAGACTATGACGAAGCTACCGGTCGAGTCGCAGTTGGAACAGAGCTTGTGAAAAGCAATGCGGCGGTGCTAATTTGGTATAAATACCAACATTATTTTACTTACGGTAGGGATGCGAGAACATCGTTACCGCTTGTATCATATGCAGAATCGCATAACGATGATATCACAGATGTCACTCTCAAGTCTATCATGAGGAGCTAACTTCTAGATCCATTTCTCACGATTCAATTCCAGTCATCTTATCACAGGCAGTTGTGACGGCCTTGTTAATATCTTTGATACTCAAGTGATAGACGAAGATGATGCTGTTTGTCAGGTATAGTCTTGATACCATGAATTCTTAAGCGAGTCCTAGGTAGCGAATCATTCCGCATCGATACACTGTGCAGACTTTCTTAGTGGTGAATACATATTTGCGCTCTCACACATGGAAACAATGACGATTTTCCCGCTGACCACATCTGAATCTGACGATCGGCCCGCTATAGAATTGGGCGATCTTCGGGTTGGGCTGGAATGCGATTATGTGATTGACGTACTGCGTCTTCGGTCTGGGATTCCAGTTATCGCAAAGGCAATAAATGGGTAAGTGCCTTTACAGACTTTAGCGGATTATTTACAAGCTTAGGGGAGATGCTGAAGTTGCAATTATGTCTGACACCATGATGGCATTTGACGAGAAAAAGAGAAGAAAACTAATTGGAGGACATGGAGAACATGTAATCCGTGCATTGCTGATCTTTGAAGAGGTGCTTCCGCTGATTCGTTCACTGGTTATGCTGACGGCGTAGAATAAAGTATATTACACAGGTGGTGAAGACGGCATGATAAAACTTTGGTCTCGATGTTCAAATTAGAGTCATTTGGAGCAAGCAATGTGGTTTTTATTTCTCTTCTCTTATCACTTTTGTATTGATCGAACTTGTAAGGATATAGTCTGCTATATTTTAACAATACAGTCAGTGGCTGAGTAACGGTATAGACCTATATAAAGAGGCAGGATCGCCATCCCTAGATTAGGTTCTCGTAATCCAAGCTGGGTGCGCATCCTAACTCAAGCTAGAACAATATAACCGAGTCTTATTTGTACTCGAGGACCTCAGCTTACAGAACTGGTTGACGGAGTGAAACTACCTCGAAGCTAATTTGAAATGCCCTTAAATTAAATTTGCAGCAGTCCCTCGCTCGACCTTTATCTCTGTCCGAGACTCACCACCCAAGAACCGAGATGACCGCACAGCCCCAACAAAAGTCCGGTATGTGCCATTCAGTATTCTTTAACAGGGGATCTCTTAACCGGACCGGGTCGTTGTAGTATCCATGTGTGCGGGATCCAATAAAAAAGCGAAGAAAAGGTCCGCGCTCTATATTACGAACCAGTAAAACTGGAATTGCGTTAATCGAGCTTCTACAGCGGCGTCTATTTTTGCTTATCTATCCGGAACTTCCAGAATTTTTGCTGAATGTAATTAGGATTGGCCGTCGGCTTGAATAAAGGCCATAAAGTCACCCCTCGAACACTTAAGCCAAAACCCTCCTATCGAAAAGGTGCTCTTGCCAAACGAACCTCATTTGTGCGGGAACTGGTCCGTGAAGTTGCTGGGTATATCGAAAAATTTACGAAAAATATTTATTATTCAAGATTTGCTCCGTATGAACGCCGAGTTGTCGAGTTATTGAGAAATGGAAAGGATAAGCGAGCCCGTAAATATGCCAAGAACAAGGTACGACTACCATTAGAAGACTGTTTAATTTCTAGCTTGGAACATATGTCCGTGCAAAGAAGAAGGTTGATGAAATGAACAAGGTCATTGCTGAATCGAGACGCGCTGGCCATTAAATATCTATCCATTTAAAATACTGCCATTTCCATTCTCGATCTGATCTTTGACATCTTTGCTTGATGCCCAAAATATTCCCTTCAAGGTTATCCCGAACTATTTTCAATTTACTATACATTACTGCAGGTAACTAGAAGCATAGTTATCTTTTTTCCCGATGTAGATATAATTTGTGCCAAATTACTTTGATCCTTAACGTCAGTTGCGGTTGAATTGCCCCGAACAACAACTCCACAGTAAATGCGGTTGTACTATGGCATTTTAAGTACCTATAAAGAAAAGAAAAGACTTTCTCTAATATACATTCAGGCCTTTTCGGTATACTCAGAGGGGTTTCGGCTCAGGAGGAGTCAAATTCCCCACACGTCTTTGATCCCACTCTGCAACAGTATGTTCCAGAACTTCAGCATTCATCTTCCGAAGAATACCTCAGTCAAATAAAAGATGCTATCTATTTTGAAGACGCAAGAGATGAGGAGAGTAAGTTTCTTGAAAGCGGACAAAATAAGTTTATTTTGAAGCCATGGCACTAGTTGACTCTGCCCTGTTATCTCTCAAGTCAAATTCAAAGCGTAATAACCGGCAAGAATCAAGGTCTTCCTCCCCTTCAGTGATTCCAACCCTCCTTCGCAGCCTCGTCTCTGTGTTGTTTTCGCAACTGCGTAGCTTGGAAGATAGCAGCTCGTCATCAAACTCTCATGCGATGAACAATGCTTTAGAATTGTTAAAGAAAGCCGCTATACGAGGGAATTCCGATGCTATGTGGCTATTAGGCGAGTTCAATTTTGTATAACTGCTTTCGAGAATCAGATGTTGATGGGTCAGCATGGCAACTATTCAATTATACCAAATTACCCAGAGGCCATCAAATGGTATACGGAATCAGCGATAAAGACCGGAAATCCTTCTGCGCAAGCTATGCTTGGATTTCTCTATGCAACGGGGTATGGTGATGCCAATGCAAGAGATCAGGGAATGGTATTATCTTTGTCTTTGAGATGAAAAATGAAATGATAAGGCGCATCTATACTATACATTCGCAGCTCTATCAGGCGATGTGCGATACGAGATGACTCTCGGGTATCGACACTTCAACGGGATTGGAACGCCTAAAAGCTGCGAAGACGCTGTGGTTTATTACAAAAAAGCAGCTGATAGTGGTACCCTCCTTACGTGTTTTCAGCTCTCAAAATATAGCAATCAAATGGTGGCAAACTGGGCCTCCCGGTGGTCAATATCTTGCACGTCACGATTACTCTCTTCCTGAAGATGATGGGGGAATATACGGCGATGGAGCAAGTTCCACTATTTCAATCCATCACAAGAAATCTCAGCCGACAGATGCGTCAAAAGAACTCGATGATGTGCTCGAATATCTTCGATTCATGGCTGAGAAAGGTGATATTACAAGCCAATTTGGACTCGGAAGACTCTACTACGATGGATCGAGAGCAACCAATAGAAATTTTCAAAAGAGTTTGTTTTATTTTCAAGGTGTTGCTAGACAATACTGGACTTCATCGGGCGCTATGGTTCCGAATCCTCTCCCTGGAACGGCTCTTGCCGCTGCGAAAAGTGCGGGTTATATAGGACGAATGTATCTTCGAGGTGAAGGCGTCGCTCAGAATTTTGAAAAGGCTGCCCAATGGTTTCAACGAGGAATCGATCTTGGAGACTCGGTCAGTCAAAATGGGATAGGATATATGTTTTTGAATGGGCTGGGGTTGAAAAAGGATATTAAAAGAGGGTACGAGTATTTCAAAGCAGCTGCAGATCAAGATTTTGCGCCCGCCCAGATGAATCTTGGAAAAGTATATCTTGAGAGGAAGGAAGTGAATGTTGCTTTAAAATTATTTGAGTCATCTGCAAGGCATGGGAATATTGAAGCTTTATATCATCTTGCTGAACTCAGTAACAGCGGAAAAGCAAGAGAAAGAGACTGCAATCTTGCGACATTGGTAAATATCTTCCTGTTGTGAATATTAACAAATTAGTACTATAAAACGGTCGCAGAAAGGATAGAGTGCGGTCGTTCAACAATTCCCGATGCCAATGCAGCAATCGAAGCAGGCGATCTTGACAGAGCTATTATTGGTTACTTGATTGCGGCAGAACAAGGTTACGAAGTTGCTCAAACAAATGTCGCCTACCTTCTTGATCAAGGTATCTTTGAATTGTTACTCAGTTTACATATTAGATAAACACCGCCTTTCATTGTCCTTCTTGCAAAAACCGCCAAACGGCACGAACGAAGAACTTGCCTTGATTTATTACTCCCGATCCTCCACCCAAGGCAATATTGATGCAATTGTAAAAGTGGGGGACTTCTACTTCAAAGGCATCGGAACAGCTCCTGATTACGCAAAAGCAGCAAATTGCTATGCATCGGCTTCAGATACAAAATTGAGTCCGATGGCATATTGGAATCTGGGTTGGATGTACGAAAATGGGTACGGAATGAAACAGGACTACAATCTTGCGAAGCGCTACTATGACCATGCAATACAGATCAGCCCGAACTCATGGCTTCCCGTACAGTTGGCGTTATTGAAGTTGAGAGTTAGGAGTGCATGGAATACGTTGACAGGCGCACCTATCAACAGCATTGGGGATGATGAAAGTATGATTCATTTCTTGATTCTTTTCATAATGAGATCCTCCTCCACAGATAACCGTCAAGTCGGCTATTCAACAGCTATTTAAAAGATATCAGCAACCGGCATTAGGCCAGAACAAAGGAAAAGCTCAAGCGTCAACGAAGATGCCTGAAAATGTCCTCGACGACTATCAACAAGATGTCCTTGAGGATGATTATCTCGAAGATTTTGAAGACTCCATATTAGAGACCCTTGCGATTCTAGGACTTTGCGGGTTCGTCGCATTTTTGCTTTGGTGGAGACAGAATCAACAATTGAGAGAAGGCCAGCAACAAAACCATCGGCCTCAAAATAATGAAGGACGAGACGAACCGGGCCTCCCAATTCCACCGCCTTTGCTATAGTTTTTCTTTCAGAATTTGTGAATTTAGCGATATCTAGCATGGAATTAAAGAAGTAGCAACTGCAAATCACTCCCAATACCCTGCGTTGGTATTCCACCCGATAGTCTCAAATGGAATACTCAGTTGCTCAAGCATCATCTCCATTGTAAATTTGTGCTTCGGTTCAGGAGCGTTGCTTGGGGGAGGATCAAAAGCATTTCTAGTGACTTGGACTGAAGGCTTATCGTCTTCTGTCCAGCCCCAGTTTTCTTGACACGCTGAACTACGAAGCGCGGAGATTCCACCCGCTGCATTCACCCTCACAGAGACAGTAGCGTAAATGTCGTCCGCAGCTTGCTGAGATGTTAATTTCCATTTTTGAATTAGTTCTTTTAGACGTAAATCTTCGTTCTATCTTGTCAGGAAAAAAGAGGGTAGAATGTAATACCTTCAACTCGTAGCTATATGCTGTTTTAGCCAGCTCTATGTCTTTTCTAGCTTGAGTAATCACTTTATCGAGTTCTCTCGCTCGATTTTGGAGAGATTGGGTCTCCGGGTTTAGTGTCTTTGAAGAAGACAGGGGGCTTTTGAAAAAGTTATGAAAGCGTTTTCCTTGCGGAGTGACCCTTGTATTTTGGCAAGGCATGTGTTCTTGTTCAGGACTTGCAAATTGCGTATTTACTGTCGGTCGGATTTCGCAAGATGACATTACTAGGGGTGAACGAAAGGGCTTGTGGAGAGTCTTTCTGACTTCATCTAATCTCCTACGTTTATCAGGGTGGTGCGTTCCTGGGGTAAGTCGCTTCGATGGAACCTTTGACGGTGATGAAACTTTACTAGGACTTGAAGAAGACGTAATCGACATAAACTTTGATGGGGATGTCTGAAGAGGGAGCGCTGTCGTACCGTCGTTCTTAAGCAAAGGAATACCATCCAAGTTTATCGACTCTTCCGTTTGGTCAAAGTTTGGCCTGCTCAGCGTGGGGTCTTTGAGAAGAACGCTTTTAATAACGTCATTTGTGGACCCAATGGACGACAAGAGAGAAGTTGGGTCTGTGGGAATAGCCTCTTGTATGCGTACTGGAGTTTTGCTAGGAGATGCAATTGGGGAATTAATATTTTCAATGCTAGATGTATCCTGCTCAAATTGCAGGTCTTGATGATATGATGATTGGTTGTGCTGTAGAGGTGTTTCTGCAAGAAAGCTACTTTCATGTTGGTCTGTATTATTGTCTTGCGCGGATGATGACATAGAAAAAGAGAGGTTGGCAGGGGTTGGAGTGGAAATTGACCGTGATTCCATGTTCCCTTACCATTCAGTCGTCTTTATATACACCTCGTTGCAGCTTCAGAATCCAAAACATGGCGGTCGAATTCGACTGGACCAAACTCGATTCGTCGGTAGCAAATGATATCAAAATAATGCTCAACTCGCACTTTGCGTCGATTACCCTCCCAAATTTCCTGCGCAGCATCGAGATCATCGATATCGACCTGGGCTCTGTTCCGCCATCAGTCTTCGTGAAAGATATTTCTGATCCATTGGATGATTTCTACGAGGAAGATTACGGATATGAGGAAGAAGGCGAACAGGAAAGTGCAGAAGACTCTGATCGCATCAGTCAAACCAGTTCAAAGCCGCCCCCTTATGCAGAAACTCCAAACGACCACAGTTTTTCCTTTTTCTTTCCTCAGCGACAGCCGTTGCATTATTCCGCATTCTCGCCTCACGCAGCAGGTCTTGCCACTGGGCTGATGACACCTACACTGCCGTTTAGCCCTGTTTTTGAGCACTGTAATCCCATCCACCATATCCGAAGACGCACTGAGAGCTCTTCTATTTCCAACACAAGTGAACTCGAATATAGTCGCCATGTAGCCGATGAACCAAGACTGTCGAGGTCCATTGAGAAAAAGCAAACGCACATTCAGGTCACAGCAGACGTTGAATACAAAGGAGATATACGTCTCTCTCTCAACGCAGAGCTTATCTTGAATCATCCTGCTGCCATGTTTGTTGGCCTTCCTGTACGGCTTCAAATTACAGGAATTCATTTACAAGGGTCTCTTTGTGTTGCGTTGATTGAAAATCGGATACACCTTTGTTTCATGGAAGGAAATGTTCTCAAAGACCTCAGGATTGAAAGCGAGATTGGAGAGCAAGGAGGGCATGTGCTGAAGAATGTAGGAAAAGTAGAAAAGTTTGTCTTGGAACAAGTAAGACGCATAGTAGAAGATGAGACTGTGTTCCCTAGCTTTTGGACCTTTATTATGTAATGTGAATCGGATTTGCCAGTGATTATTAAAGTTTTAGTTGAATCTGCTTTTGGTACATATGAACGGATAATAAGCTCAAGGTGAGGATATAAGCGGTGAGTAACAAAAAGGCTGGAATTGTCTTGATAGCAAGAGTGTTTATGGTAATGTTGATAATACCTGTCAACGTATTCGCCTTGAATTTAGAAGACATTGAAAAGAAGTCGTACCGCCAGGAAAGTAGGCAATCCGTTGTAATTAATCGAATGTAGCACTGATGGGACGCAGTCCACGTGGTCTTCTTCCTTCTTGAAAAACAAAATTTCGATCATGAAATAAATGAGTAAATATCCAACATTGTACGCACATATCCAAAGGACATACGGGAGATTAGCCTAGGGCTTAGCCTTGCTTCTAGTTTCGACCATACCATTCTCCTAGAAACCGTCAGAGCAAAGTAGTTTGTAGAAAAAAGGTATGCTGAAGTCCAGAATGTAGCCCAAAGGGCTAACATTAAAAAAACTTTGACTCGCTCTGAGGACCTTTTGCTGAAAAATAAGAAATAAGGCAATTCGGGTTTCCGAGGGAGAATATATCGACCGATATCCATGCCCGCTAAAAATATGGAGAGATATCCTAGCATTTAAATATTTTCCCAAGAAGAAGCTGCTACCAATGAAAGAAAATATGCCTTCTCTATTTTGAGAGAGTAAGTTTTCCCGTGGCGCCGTCAATATATATGCTTTGAGACCTCTATTTTCGAGGAAGAATTGGTAACTGGAGACAATGATGAGGGATAAAAGGGCATATGAAGGTAATAGAGTGTAAATCCCAGAGAGTAGTGTCACAAATGGCGGTAAAAGACCAAGTGTAAAGAAGAAATTCCAATGAACACCGTACTCTGTGACGTGTTCCTCGATAATTAGCCCATCTTCAAAAGGGTAAATACATGGTAGTCGACACCTTTGATCAACACTAATCTAGCACACCCTAAAACGAGGAGAGGTATAGATTGTTTGATTGATACTCTAATCAATCTCGCCATTGAAATGTTCGTATCCTTTAATAAAGGCCTAACAGCAACGACGCCAGCTGCAAATACAAACGATCCCACTCCAAGATCCATCTACTTGGCAATAGTATTGGAAAATTAGGAGTATGTACCAGCGAAGTGCCCCAGGTCTCAACCTTTGCAAATCTCCGTGGAAATATATGAAAGTCAACGGCTAAAATAGCGAGGCAAGTAATTATTTGCATTCCACCTCGATACGCGGTAATAAATGGTTTCCTTGGAAGTATACCTGCGCCTTGATGTTTCCTGAGGACCTTTCTTGAAGGTGATTTGACGAGAAATAGCAAAATTCCTGGAATAATAAATAGTAAATTAAGCGACTTTGGATGATTCGAACATAATGTAATTGACAACAAAAGGCCCATGCAATTCAGACTGATATCGAGGATATATGCGAAAAAATAATAATTCTGGAATATATCTAGCCGTGATTGGAGAGCCGACCATAGGAAATATGCTGACTAGAACATGTCAATTAATCTTTTGCCAATATTGATCAGTATATACCGGAGCAGCCAGAGATACCCAGATTATCTCATCGAGAGGACCTCCACTGAGACCTGTTACGAAGTCTTCCTTTGCCCATTTACTAGACATGCTGTTGATAGATGGTGGACTATGCTATTTATTATACACGTGTCGAATAACCTCAATATGGCACCGTCACCCTCATCACCCTCTCCCATAACAGAACTCGAACAAACAGTTTTGGACCAATATTCACGTCTGGCAGCAAGCCTTGAGAGGGTATATAGGCTTTTGTTGGCACATCATTAAGGTGCTTCGTTTAGCTGAATGGGTTGATTCAGGATCTTGCGGGCCAGCCTACAACCCAAATTCTTGATTCTCTCCGCGAGCTGGAAAGAAAAACTGGGCTAGTTTTCACTTTCTTCAAGGCAAGTGTTTACTCAATTATGGTATGGAGAGATGAGTATGGACAATATTTAAAGTCTTAGATGCAAGAAGAAGCGAGAGAACAAGCTGCTGCGCAGTATACTCATGACTACGATCAGAACTAGCAGAGAATAACGCCGTGAAATATGAATGAGAGAAGAAACCGCGGGGCCAGTCTCGAAGGAAAAGCAAAGAAAATCCTTCACCGGGTTCCAGTGTTCCCAGTCCTGAGTAATTTCTGTATTTCGGATCCCTGAATCAATAGCGCATCGGTGACACCATTGTTAATGACTGGATGGATATATACAAATGTTATCGTCCACTTCTATCGCTACGTTGTTAGAATGATATATAGTACCACAGCCTCTTCTCAAACGTAGAGAATTGACACTATTTTGGATCGAATGTTCTGCTTTATGTGTTCACGTATACTTGGTTCCATGTTGGGTAGGAATTTTCATTACCATATATGGTATTATGGTTCACACAAAATTTCTGGTGACTTTATCAAAACGACCGTAAGAAATGATATCTTGGTATTCGTATCTTAGAGTTTGGAAGAATATGTTATTCATTTGGGGACTAGCTCGGGCAGATTTATATTTCTTTTGAGCCTTTGACATGAATTAATCTACACCACTCGATCGGCAGCACATTATGTCTCGACAGACCCCATATGCTCCTACATCGTCGATTATTTCGCCGCCGTTAGCTTCAAATATTTCCTTGGACGAGGTCCAGTGAAATTCTGGGAATGAGAGTTGATTTAAAGGAGGTCAAGTTATATACAACTTCCGCAAAACGAGAAATTTACGAGGATCTGGCCGAATTATACTCCATCATTGTATCTCTCGAGTTTCTGGAAAAAGCGTACACAAGGGACACAGTCAATCAGGCACAGTAGGTATGATTCACGGGATCTATATTCTAAGTAGGTTAAAGATATGCTACAACATGTCAACGTCTGCTCACACAATATAAATCGATTCTGAAGACGCCGGAAGTAGCGGCCAAATTTAAAGACATCGACACTTTTATGAATGGCTATAAAGTATTTGGATCGTTTGTACTTATCTTGGCTTACAAGAAGGTATCATACTCATCTGCGTCTTATCGCCTCAAAATTGGAGTGCCAGTAACTGTTGAACATGCTGGTGCTGACTCCGTCGCAATAACTACTGGTACATCTGCAAAAGAAGTGGCAGAAGCTGTTCAGGTGTTCCTGTCCTCTGTTAATCGCCTGTTTACCACCAAGAATTTTATAACTTTTATGGACGCGCTAAAACTCAAGTACAGTGCAAAGGATCAGCTACATCCTCTCCTGTCAGATCTTATAACCAGCCTGAATAATGTTACAGTTCAAGAATTCCAGGGACGTTCTAAGATTGTCAATTGGTAATGATATTATTTTATGCTAATAAATTCATAATCAGGCTCATTAAGCTCAACCAGATGAATGCAGCGGACGAGATCACCGAAGAGCAGAGCCGTCAGGTGAGGCTTATAATAAGAGAAGCTAATGTGTAGATGCTCTTCGACATTGAACAAGCGTATAACGAGTTCTTCAAAGGACTGAGTTCTTAAGCAGTTTTCTTATGGCTTGCATCGGACCGGCTGTGCTTTTCCGAATATGGATGCTAGTCCTCCTGCGAGTCTATTAAGAGGACATGGCAAGAAACGTTCTTGCTATCGGCTAAGAACTTTACGATAAGCAGCTAGTATTCGTAATTTAGTTAGTGCAAAAGAAAGGTCGTTTTTACCCAAAGACAGGCAATTTCTGACGAGTAAACTAGAAGGACGATGCGAGTTTGCTGATTCTACAAACTGTGCATTTTTTGCCATGTATAATGTCGGGCTATTCCAATTAATTTGAATTATCCCGAGATGTTCCACCTCTTGAAAGGGTTGAGTGAAGCTCTAAGAAAGCCGACAGGCATAATCTACTTTTTTTGAGGATTTGTGGTCCGGTGTGATACGAGATCGATTTTTCTTTCTCATGTGAGCTTTCAAAATGAAGGTAAATTGAGCAGGAGCATTCTCTGTGTGGCTTGTCCTACAAATCCCTGTCGAAATAATGACTTCTCAATTGATTTAAAACATTCCTTTAAAAAACGGTTGATGCTTGGCTCGAGGAGCAAGGTACTCTCATGGAAAACTGCTGACAAGCTTTAAGGAGTTGCGTATTTCAACTCGGAGAGCCATTTTTGGATGTTCATGCTAGACTAGTGGGATAGAACTGGGTACGATACATCAAGATATTTAAACCTTGTGAAGAATGTTTATTAATGGTATGAAGGAGCTTACAAAGTTTCATTGTACAAACATAAAGATGTACCTCTGCAATAAATAAAGAAATAAAGAGACCCACAATAGTAAGCAGAAAAGAGATAGCCTCTTGAGAAAGGAAAGAAGAAATGCTAATGAGTGGGCTGAAAAAATAACCAGTTAACCAACAACATTGAACTCCGCCGCGCTGTGAAGTTTGAACATTAGGGTGATGAAAAAAGAAGCTATAGGATCAACTAAACACCATTGTGTCACTAACAAGTAACCCAGAGTATTCCACCCCTTCTTCCTCAGATGCAAAAGGAAATAACATAACGTAGGAGTCAAATTAAATGTGGACTTGACTCGAGCTTAGATCAACATATCAAGAACAGCGGAGACATCGTTGACTTTGGTTAAATCTTCAAGGAAAGGGATGATATCTAGAAGTTCTGTGTCATGAGGATCGTTGAACCACGAGGAAATAGGGACAGCATTCGCAGGATGGAAAACGTAACTTGCTGGAGAATTGTCGATGATGATGACTTCTCGAAGATCTCGACCAAGGTGACTCAAGTCCTTAAATGTTCAGCACTTTTAACGAGTTATTTGACACCTTCACATAATTGCCATGATGGTTATAGCAGGACTCGCGGAACAACCGGTGGTGGACGACTTTGTGGATGTCCAGCATATCTAATACTGGATCTGCATACTATGATGTCAGATATAATTCCATGAATGGTAAATCAAACCTTGGATAAACTTGCAGTGAAGACCACAACTTCATATAGCTCTCCCATTTTCTTCATAAAAGCATCAACTCCTGGTCTTTTGATAACATAGACATTGTGGTACTGCCCTTCAATCTCTACAGGCACGACGAAATCGGCTTGATGAATGAGCTATTCCAAGATATAAGACATGTGCATCTTTCAATCACCATACCTTGAAAGAAGAATGTACTAAAGTCTCGTCTAAATCCAAGACGAGACATTTCTTCCCTTGATTTGCAGGTTCCAACGGTTTCAGCAGCCACCCTTGAGGGGATGATTCCTAAATTATTAAACAAGATTTCGTTGGGAGCGATAAGATACCAACAAAGGGGAACCTATCACGGCTCCATAATTGCTAATTATATCTTTTTCAGTCCCCAAATCGCCTTCTTCGATGGGAGAAATCACTGAAGAATCGATAGGGTTCCCAGTCTCCTTCACTTCAGGTTGATCATCTGTAATGTGCTTCTCGGATAACCTGCCATCACAAGCATCTACCGGCAGATAACTTTTATCTGTGACAACCGTTGTTTGCGAGGCAGGAACAATCACTGTTTCTGTCAGAGGGTTTGCTGCGGTATTTTCGATTTCTATTGGCACGCTTTCTTTCCTCCTAGTGATATCGGCCTGGGGGGGATAATCTTGTTCTTGAACACTCGGATGCACGCAGCATTTGAACAAGTTCGATACGATTGAGAATGGATTTTTCTTTGATTTTCTTTTCTTTGAGGCGGAATTGAGAGGGGTGGATGATGACTTTTCTTCTTTGAATATTTGAGCTTCCGAGGGGTTTTCTTGTATCATATTATCAGCCGGTTGAACATCCTTGGCTAGGACAGAAGGGCGTTCTGCAGAATCTACCGCTGAAAAATATAATTAATTATGGTTTGTGCCGAGGAGTCTTACGAGCGCCATGCTGTTTCTCTGATGGATTGTCTTCACCCTGAGAAGGGCCAACACTACCCATTGAATCAATGCAAGCTGTTTCGTGATATGCGGCTCCAAGTGGAATTAAGAAGAGTATGAGAGGAAAGAGTGAAGGATGAGGAGGTGGTTATGAGAATGACAATCGGCGACAAGTCGCTGTAGTTGGGATGTTGTAAATGCACTACAAACCCCTGTCACGACCGGGAACCTCTGAACCTCTGAACACCGGTAACAAATAGCAAATGGTACGATCACTGCTGAATAAGACGTAAATGCGCGGAATATATGCACGATTGAGGTACCAGTAATACTACCGATATTCAGGTATTGGCGGTGGAGGTGAGCGTTCTCGAAAAATGTAATCACAACAGACCCCATTCAGATTTTTACGATATCAGGTCCATGCATCAACGCTTTCCAGGAACAGAATTTAGATTAAAGTTCTGGAACAGTTCAATCTTTTGAATGATCACCATGTCCACACCGCATGATTTGTCGAAGTTATTAATATCAATACTTATGACCGATATTGTCAGATGTGACAATAGCCGTCGAGGAAACATATATTCTACCATCTTGAATATACAAAAGACAAGAGATGGATACAAACAATCCAGACTGCATGATTTGTCGAAGTTATATGTCAATACATATGACCGATATTGTCACACCACTTCATGATGACTACAGCCGTAGAGGCAACATATATATATTCTACCATCTTGTGTATAAAAAGGACAAGAGAAGCATACCAAAAAAAAGTTCCAACTACAGATATGTAGTATGGCTGCTCATCATACCGTATTGGTTTTTCAAAATAATCAGCGTTCGTGATAAGCTTTATCTTTCAATGCCCCGTGACCAATGTTAGCTTGAGTATTACAAGGCACACTTTGGCTCTCTGGTCTTTAGTCGCCAGCATCTAAATAGTCTTCTAGTTGAAGGATCGAACAGTTGTTGGCTCAATTTGAAATCAATCTTCGGTACGGTAGGTGATTTTATCCAACTGCAAGTCTAATCAAGCTTGTTCTGAGCCATATTTATGTCGGGGATTAGTTGTGGAATTATCAATAGTCTAGGCAGTCCTGTCTTCGTAGGCCTGGTTCTCAAAGGCTAGCGGAAGAAATGGTCATTTGTTACTAAGGATTGTTTTGGCGTAATTGGCACGCCCTTCATTTAAAAGATACCCAGTATGTGCTAAATATCTTTTTAGCTCCCCTCCTTTTGTCACCGGGGGATATTCAAGGGCAAAACATGTTAGAAACCATTTTCGTCGAGATCAATTTCTAAGCTCATATTAAGTAAGAGAACCCACCCAATACATTAAAATATACTAAAATACTAAACGCTTTGGTTACTTCATGTAGCTAATAAATCATCTCTGCTCATGGAAATTACAATTTGTTTTCGGGGTTGAATTAAGTTCCAAATGTTTTATTTCTCTCCACGATTTGCAGTACCCTCAGTTCTCATATCTCTATTTTTGTCGATCCATGCATGCTAATTCGGTCCTCATCGAGTCAAGAGAGAACGACATTTATTGCTAGTAAACAATAGAGGTATTTCAGCCCGAACAATTCCAATTGAAGCCTCCAGATCTCTCCTCTCTGTTTTTTTTTCGCAATTTCCTAACTTGGTCAGCAGACTTAAATTTGATCCAATCCACATAGCGATTTTCTAGTGCTTCTTTGGCTATTCTCTTCGAGTCCTTGGTGCATTGGATTCATCGGGGGCTCGTTCTATTCAGTATTAACTACACCATGACTACAGAATCCTGCTTGGTACAATATTTGACCACCCAGCAAATGTTCTCCGATATCGGGTGTCAAAATCTCACCGCTCGGACTGATTGAAGTGGAGGACGATGTTTCAAGCTGGGCGACATCTCCATGACCGAAAGGACTTCCCTTAGTCCTGGTACTTCGCTGTGATTGGGATTTTGGGAAATACCTCTACTCATCACTTCAACATATATCATTTATCTTTGAGTCATCTTATATAGATCTGCCATCTTTAAGCAACATTTTTCTGTAGAATCTCGTTTGCCTTGCTTGGTTAGTTCTCTTATCGCGACAAGAAGACTTACAAATTGAGCAAAATCTCCATCATATGCGCCTATCTTCTCATTCAAGCCTGGTTGCATAAACACAGCAAGGGTATTGCGAACTGTGTTTCTAGCAAGACTGGGTCGACAGCCTCGAACATAATGTGGAGTAGCTCTCAGCCATCCATTAGTTGCGACTTGTAATGCTTCTCCAGTCTGAAAAGCCAGGCAATCTCGAGGAATAGAAACTTTTGTGGTCCTTCCAGCTCTGTCTCTAATATACAGACCTGCTAGTGGATCCGGCGAGGCTTCGAATTCCTCTATGTCGATATTGGAGGGATTAAATGGCGAACTCGGCTCCGATGCGAACATTGCTGACGTGAGGCCTATTGTTTTCAGTTCAATAAACTGGACACATACCGGTCAAACATGAATGATCAAGGTGTTCTCCGCACCAGTCATCTTCTGCTGGGTCTCGAGCATCTGGTCTGGGCGAAAAATAGTGTAGTAGACGTGCCTTTGTCGTTGAGGAAGCCTTGACCATGTTTTGGAGATATTGTTGAGGATAATGAGGGACTTTTGATGTTACATATGCATCGCACGCCTAATGGCGATTCAAAAATCTTCATGAAATAAGACATACCCTGGCAACAAGAGCTCCGACATCGACAACGAATTGACCAAGTTGGACGAACGCTTCACGAAATCCAGGTAGCAACTCTTCTAAAGGCCATACGTTTGGAGTAGTGTATTCGGGGAAACCATCGCCCTCTGCAAATTCGTGAACTGGATTGGCATAAAAGCTCCCTGATGGTATGAAGAGCACTCCAAAGGAATTGGAGGTACCTTTCAGATCGTCCAATGTAGCAAATGCCTCTTTGCCGCGGGAGTATCCGACAACATAATAAGCTTCCTTACGCTCTAATGCCATTAATTGGTCTTCTGGAAGGTTGTTGAGCCATGTCGAATAGCTAAGGAGTCGGCTGCGTAATTGACTATAATGCGTAGGCAGATCACTGACAATCAAAGCTCCCAAGCAATCTGAACCCCGACCAAACGCTTTTTCTAAAATCGGAAACAGACAGTTCACTTCCTTTTCATTTTGTAGCTGCGAATAGGAAATAGTCACTAAGTTTGCCATCGGCATGTCTTGGAACCGTGGAACTCGGTCGAGTCCCGTGCTCATGTCGAGATTAACTTGATGGGAATACTACCCAATAAACCCGACACCCGGACTATCGGCCGAGTCCGAGGCTCTAAATTTACAATTTCCATCGACTTGCTTTGACCATTATGTAACTTGTGGTACTCATGATCAAAACCACGTTCCTTCACTCATCCATGCCAAAATCGGTCAGTCATGCTATAACGCTCTTTGGTCCTTTTCAATTATCCACTCTCCTTCGGAATAATCATCTATAACCTGCCCGGTTTCGTTTCTATTCATTCGCTCGTCCTGAATACGGAATGTTTATCCTCAACCCCGTCAAACCTTGCCTCCTCGCCCTCGCATAATTCTAGCCTATCGAACTGGTCGGAAGCTTTATCCTTTTGGTAATCGCGTTTAACACTATCGGGAGTATGCATAGTACTGGGAATCGCCTAAGGTAGTTTACGGTAGCTTGGGAACTCATTATTCCTTTTTTTATCTTTTTACTTTTACTGATGTGGCTGCTGATGTGGCTCTTTCTCTCACTGGGTATATATAGCAGGGTACTCTTCCCCCTCGTCAGAAAAGAAAGTCCAAGACATAACAATAACAATAACAATAACCCGCTCCTTTTCCTTATTACAACTATCCAAACACTACTCGAGAATCTAGCGGATCTACCATATTTTCAGGCAGCATCGACCTGCGTGTTACAAACTAAAATCGTGAAATTCGGAAAGATCATCCCTTGAAAGTAGTCTTATTTTGAATGTCGCTAAGAGGGACATGAAACAGCAAAATGACGACCTTACCATTACAGAGAAGCTTGGTCGGGAGATCAGAAACAGTCTTATTTCTAAGTTGCTTGTTCTTGAAACGCACCAACCTCAACTGGCTGTGAAAATCAGAAAGTTAACAAACTGGTTTGCAATAGAAACGTTGCATGCGCTTCATTGCGAGGGACATTAAATCCAGTACTTGTTTCATGATTCTAAAGGGGAAACACCCTTGCTAGTCACTTGCTTCGGGACAAAGTGTCTCAAGATTTCATCGAATTACTAGTGGAAGAGGTTTTGAGATTGTTACTCTTCATTTTTCTTATCGAGCTGACCAAGGCGCCTAACCCTAAACGCCTATCGATTTATCACTCGGAAATTATAGAACAGTACGATATCAGCGAATACCACTACAATATCCTTGACGCACACGTTTTGCACATCAACTCTAGGCCTTTTTTCTCCTGAAACACTTCCATGAAGATCCCCAGACCTTCGATTTGTTACACAAACACGACTGTCTTGGATGTTGAAGACACGCGGTCGACATTCCATGTTTCACTAGTCCAAAATGATCGTCTGGTACACAGGCAGGCGGGACTTTTGGAGCTCAGGAGCTCTTATGGCATATAAAACCTCAGACTTTTGGCCTCGGCTCTTCAAAATATCAATTCAATGGAATCAGTCAGACTCTCTTGGCGCCAATCTGCACACAATCCCGATGTCTATGTTCGCGACCGAGCAGCAACCGAGCTCCTCATGGACATTGGAAATGTTGCTGCGCAAGGAGTATGCTCCTCCGTTCTATGTCTAATCTGAAAGCTTTACTCCGCCGCCACTCATGTCACTTTTCACATTCCACCATCTGCTCTTTCTGGCAAAGAGCTTATCTGGTGCGTTGCCTAGATCCATTCTGGTCTGATACTTTCCTAGTCGTGTGAAGACTGCGTGGAAAGAAATGAGACGAACTTCGCCTCACATATCCGTCAATGCCAATGGGCCGTTTGAGGCTCGGTACCTCCGATACGAACGGCCCAGATCGGAGGCTGATATTGATGCTTGGGCTGAGCGGTCTCTAGAAGTCATGGACGCATCGAAACGTGGAATTTCGCTGGCCGATTTTCAGACCTATCTCCTTGATCCATCCCATTGCCATACAGAAGTGACGCCTGCTGAGGGTCAGGAAACGAAATCGCCAAAGCATGTGGACTTTCGGCTCAAATTCGTGCAGAATGATACGACTGGTGATCATTTCCTTGGAATTTCGTGCAATCATGTCATGGTTTCTTCCCTTGAAGAGAGTCGAGTTTTGACTCAGTAGAGTGATGGCATTGGTGGACACATTTTCTTTGGCCGTATGCTCAAACTTATTGCCAAGGGAGTCCCGAAGCAAGCTCTCTGGGACTTTGCTGGCGAGCCCGAGCGCCTTAGCCCTTCGGCTCCATTGCAATTCGGAATTCGAAAGGAAGGGGAGCCTCTTTCCGCAGAAACTGTCGATGAGCTCAATACTCATTTCGAGAATCTTGTTTCTAAAGGAGTGTGTGACGGCTTCACACCATGCATGCTAAATTCTAGCCGTCCCAAGGGGTTTATACCAACCTATCACCCAAAGATTATAAACCTACGATGGCAAAGTCTTCACACTATACCGTGGTTATCGAAAAAGAAGATTTTGATGCCATTCGTAAGACCTGGAAAGCAAAGGTTTTGCTTATAACTCGCGCCTCTAACCTTAGGGTTATACTATAACACAAGCCATGAACGCTGCTCTCTCTCTCGCCTGTTACAAATTGGAATCGCGCAAGACTGGCAAATCGCCCGATACTCTTCACCAAATTTGGCCCTTCAATATCATCAACGGTCGCCCTCATTTCAAAGCGCCTTACAAAAATGCTACTCACCACTTCCAATGCTCCTTTGTTTTCTTTCCCTCTTCTACTTCAATCGACACTTTTGAAGGAAAAGATGATCAGCTTGTTCTAGAACAAGCTGCTGCCGAGAGCAAGCAGAATTGGAATAGCGGTGCGCTTTTCTTTTCTTACATATAGACTAATCCATAGCATTGAAAAGCCCCAATACATTAAACTGGTCTCATGAAACCGTTCTAAAGACTCTAGAGCTTGACGCGGAGACGCCTGCCGACTCTGACAAAATGCCTTACCTGTCTTCTGTCGGGCTTGTTGATAAATATTACCAAAGAGTCATTCCGACAAAGTCAAAACTGCCGGGTAGTCTTATGGTTAGGGATGTTGGAACGGGGGTCAAGGTTCGTCGACCAGCATTCATTTTAAGACTTAATTCGTAGTTCTGCGGTAAAGAAACAAGCCTTCATATCACGGGATTCAATGGTCGTGCATTTGTCAATTTCTCGTATGATGAATGTTGGTATCCAAGAGAGGATGTCAAATGGCTTACTGATGAAACCCTTCGACTAATGCGAGCGTTTAAGTAAAAGGGTTAGAATGTAGGAACATTATGATACCCGCTCCGTAGTGTAGGGGATCTCTTAAGCTAAACTTTAATTTATCTTGTTGAATGGCCATTAGGCATGGCTGAAATGAATTAGTGTTGCTTGTGCAAGTATCTCAACTGAATACAAATAAAGCTAGGGTTTATTATACAAGTCTAAGATAACTGAACTTAGACTAGGTTCATTCGTTTTTCCGCTTTATATCCTCCAAATTAGAAGGGCCACGATATTGGGCGCCAACTGCTGTATTGGTAAGATGTACCAAAGGTATATCCTACAGCTTGCATTCATATACAGTCATGAAAAACCAAAGCATGAACGGATGACAGGTTTCTACCACTTGTTAATATATAGGCGATGTTGTCGTACTTCCCACGAGTCATGATATTTGTTTCACAGCAAAGGGAAGATTTGAGTTAGCTTGATGTGCCTAATTTCAATTGAAAAATTGATTTGACTTTTTTTGACTGTCCAATGTATTTTGCCCAAATAGCAACACATCTCTATGGTCACGTTGAAAACAATGAGTCAGCCAAGTATCGACGGAACGAGCCTGAAATGTTCAACACTGTTCGTTCGGGAGTTTGATTAACTCCTTCGTGATAAACTATTCTTAGTGCTGGAGACGAATACTTCCTCCAGGCGTCCAGTTATTCAGCGCTTGCCTCACATTCTCCCAATATCTTAAGCGTATAACACCCTTTTTCGCCTCTTCAAAATTTACTGTACTAAAAGATTCTGCGAGTTTTTGAACGACATTCTGAATCCTTTCGTTGTTCTCAGCCTTGATAACCTCGAGGTCACTTTCACAACGAATTTGCTCAATTGTCTCTCGAATTTCCATGACCTCCATAAGTAGATCCTGATCCGAACTCCCCTCATCTTCCTCGATTTTTATTCCTTGTAGACTCAAAAGATATTCTGCGCGTGACAAAGGCGATGACAGCGTACTGTAAGCTCTATTTATGTGGGAACTCACAGCAACTGCTGTCTGCTGCTGATTCTATAAGTCAATGATCAGTCTGCACAATTCGCATGCATCTGAGCTATTTCCATATCCATCCGGATGGACCAGTTGTTGCAACTTGAGAAAGTCTTTCCGTAGTGATCTGGGAATAATATTGAAGTCGCCTTGAGGCGGTTGCTGTAGCCCAAATAATTCGAAATATGAAACAGTTTCAGGAACAGGTACAACAGCCTTGCATTTGCCGCAAACAACTCGAGAAATTGATAGTTGGTTTCCGCATTGTATACAGGATTTCAATGTGGTAAAAAAGCGGCATAGGTACATAGAACTGTAGTAGGTCCGAGTTGTTTTGTCAAACTCCACTCCACGTCTCATATGAGTGAATATACAATTACTACCAAGAAACTGACCTTCAAAGGCGAATCAAAGAAGTAGAGGCTTTATATGAACTATTCTAATACTCTGATAGAAAGCGGAAACGAAAGGATCCTGAAACCTCTCAGAATAATAATCACGAAGATGATGGCGATCCAGAAGGATGGACATTTCCTACATCTCTCGAATTACTCTCAGGACCTCTTATTCTCATCTCAAGAGCATGCCTTGGTGCTCCTCTAGCACTTTCTTGTGATCCGATCGGTAAGCTGTTCACTTCTAAACTCTCCGAAAATCTGGAGCCCGAAGATGTACGTCAAGTCTGGGTGATCACAACGGTCGGAGGAACAGAGAAATTCGCATTAAAATCGCATACCGGGAAATATCTTTCCGTTGATAAGTTTGGAAGTTTGACTGCAAATACAGAAGCTATCGGTTTGATGGAAGCTTGGAGTTTGGAAAGAGTGACTGACAATGGATGGACATTGAAGAGTAAGATTGAAAAGTACGTGTCTATTGGAAAAGTGCAGAATGGATACGAAATTCGAGGTACCATCAAATTCCCCACTATTTATTCCAATGCGGACAGGTGACAGTGAACATTTAACTGAGAACGAAATTTTCATTCTCCGAGTTCAAAAGCGGTTTTTAAAGAGGCGGTTAGCGGAGGCCAAAAAAGTCGAGGACCAAAAAAAACCTCACAAGGTCTCACGGTCTGAACTCGAACGCCTGTATGATATTGACATTAATCTCACTGACTTGTTAGGGTCGGGAAAAAACTAACGGACGAAAGGGTAAAAGAACTTCGAAAAGCTGACAAAGAGGGTCTGCTGAATGAAGCACTTCTTGATCTTCGAGTTAAGAAGAAGAATGACCGATATGCTGGGTGAATTATTTATAAACATATTCGACTCCTAATTGTTCTAATGCTTCCTGCGCTTCAACCAAGCTACACTCGAATTCCGTGCAGATCTCGTCCATGTGATGATTCCCATTTGCAAATCTACCTATAAGTCCAAATAGACAAAGGACATATTGTACTTTGTAAGACTATTCACTTTCTGCGAGGTTGGATTGAGAAGAACAGGATATTTCATCACTCGATAAAGAAATCCTTTGATAACTCCAAACGAGATAAATCTCCGAATGTCGATTCCCTTGACTTCAGAACGATGTTCAGCTATCCACTGTCGTATAGTGATTTCTTGGTGAAGCGATTTATAGAGATTGAGGATGGTTTCGATACCTGTAGACGGAGAATCTGCTTCGTCAGGAAAAGCTCCCTAGGTAGACTTTACGAGAGTTGGATGTATACGCTACGCATTCAGCTTGTAGACACTCTGATATCTCCAAATTCGAGATATCGTGCAAAACTGTGTAGCAGTTGCTGAACTGAAAGATATCGACCATGATGAGACAATTGTAATATCTGCCGGTTAGAATATATATGCCACGATAGCGATACAGCAGATGCTCCATGCACTTTTTAGTTAACGCTAATTCGACATCGGCAAGTTCTGATATCCGTTTCACCGAATTGATACCATCAATAAACGGAACAACCATTTCGTGAGCTAGGCATTTGAGCTTTGTCATACTCTGATCATTGTCATATCCCAGTTAACATCCATCAATAACTCCAGCTGAACCGTGCAAATAGGCACCTGCCAGGCCTTCGCCCTTTGAGGAGTCCTATATGTCGGAAATAACTTAATGTTGATGATATTCTCATCGTCTGTTTGCGTCAGTTTGATATACCATGGGAAAACATACCTATTGGAATCATACATTCACAATAATTGTTCAGGTCCTCCAAAAGCTGGTCCATAATCGACCATAGCTTCCAAACTTTGCCTTCATCTGATAAAAACGCAGTCTGTTCTTCCAGAGCCTTGAGATTTCGCGCAAGACGTCTTACCACATCGATATAGCAATTCGTATCGCCTCCTTCTTCCAGAACAACGCATAGGTTGAATATTAACGCATTTCGAGGATATTTTGATTGATCGATTAGGCAGGTTGGATAACCGATAATACGGTACTCGCCTGTCGATAAAGAAACGAGTTTGTTGCAATGCTGACGTTTTGGGATGACATATTCCGATATGGAATCAAAGTCGAAATGAAAGTCTAGAGGGCAACGATGGAGGATTTTCGGGCCGGTAATATCGTCAAAGACACTATAGAATATAGCCAATAGGCGTGGTGGAAAGTCTGGATCTGTTGCCATACGATTAAAATGGGAGGTTGATTCACATGAATTGGATTCAAGATATTCCTATAGATAGGCCCCATTCCGTAGTGTTATGTCAGTCTAGTCGATCCTATTTTTCCTCTTTGCTGGTTGAAACTGAATTATTTCAAAATACTATAGAAAGAGCGGAGAAAGGTGGAAAAGATCAAGTAACAGATCATTCAAAAATTCACATACACCAGTAAATTACTCAGATCATGGAAAATTTAAGGAAACTCCAACCCTCTCGAATCCATATCGCATGCCATTATGAAACAAATCAATCAAATCAAAAACCCGAAAATTAATCTATGGTCATGCGAGCGGTTGCTTGGTGAGGTGCCTGATTGGATGTATAGTCGGTGTATTCGCTCATCTCATATTTCTCGTTGTCGGTATGAATCTTTCGACGATTGACTATGTCATTGGACCAATGATAAAGGCAATAGGACATACTGTGCTTTTTCAAGCCCTTGTTGAAATTCGACATGCATACACCTGCATGGGTGATAGTAATGAAAAGAAGGATGATTGTGATAACGGCTGTCAGATTAGACATCAAGAACGCGATGGTTCTTATCATACCAAATGTTGTAAGTGATTTCCGCGCGCTTGCATATTTGAACGCACTTTCGGGTTCCCACATTCTGATTGTTTTATAGAAGAAGTAAGCAAGACCTGCAAGAGCAACGACTTCTGACGCAATCATGCCCCAAACTTTTTCGTACCTTACTGACCAAGCAAAGAAAAACAACAGAAGGATGGTGATGGGGATGGCCGCGATAGTGAGCGAAAATTCGATATCCTTTATAGCAAGGATAATCACTACAAACTGAACCGTAAAACCAACAACTGCTAGATTAGCAGACAGATGCTGAGCTTTGAATGTACAAAAGAAGAAATCAAACTTGAGAAGAGCGATGAAGATTTGGTAAGTGAAAAACCGTCGTTTCATCTGTAGGTCTGCTCCGATATGCTTATACACGGACCATCCGAATTCCTTGAATAGCTGGTAGGCTGCCAGTGCCATGAATAAACACGAGACAGCAATTACAACGGGTATCACCGCGAGGAACGGATGAATTGCTAGCGGGTTAATTAATTTCTTTAAACAGGAACATTAAGAAATGGTACCTGACCAGATATCCTTGCTTGCGCTTCCATGAGATAACAAGACTCGCAGCGACTGGTGAATTTGGTCGATTTGTAAGGCGGCGTAAATCAACAGAGCCCCGTTGAAAAGACAAAGCCCAATAAGCTCGGGATCAGTACGGAGATGACAGGAATCCTACCTGAATAGTGTTTTTCATCCGCAGCGAATCATAGGCCATTCCCAGCTGAAATATATGTGCGAAAATGAAGAGCGCAAGGTACGTCGGTATTGTCCGATCCCTCGAACAGTTTTTCTCGCCGATCGGACATGGCTTTTGGTTGATGGTGAAGCGGCCGAACGCGTATCCTTCAAAGGCGAGGACGATAACGGACTCGAGGAACGAAATAGCAAGGAAGCCTAAGCTCCAGGGCGACCTTGGAAAATACTGGCCCACGTCAGACCAATGCGTAAAAAACACGTACAACCATGCCTAGATTTGCATCGTCCAGCGGCAAAAAACGACGGAGAGATTCTGAGGTAATGGCGGAGAAATACGGAACCAGTCGCCCACCAAGGTTGCCGGGCGGCTGAATTCGGGTGAAAAATCGGGCAAATCGATGTAAGGAGGCGAGCGCAAAGGAGAAACCTGCAAATAATTTTCACGCGACGCACAAGACCTGTATGAGGGTGATTAAGTTTGAAATGAAATGACTGTTGAGCGTGATGTGCTGAAAAGGAGACGGTCTTGGTGGTGATTGTTCTATTTGTTACTAAAATCGTGATTACGACTTTAGTTAAAGGTTTAATAGTACGGGATATCTGCGCCTTTATTATCGAATGCAGTCCGGTAAATATTATTGCCTCAAAAGAGATGCTAACCGTGGAGATACTGCCATTCTCGGGTCTATTGCGGCCACAGGAACAGTAACGTACTTGAAACCTATATACCTTCGAGAAATGGCTAACCGAACAAAAGAACAGCATGGTCAGAGTTGCTACTCATCATTTTTGCAATGTTCGAGGCCGTAGAGACTCCAAATCAAAATATGGTTTTGACTAGAGTTAGAATATTACAGTCTTTGCTGATTGTCCACACGCTGGCTTCTTGATCGATACAATCAAAGCAACGTTGGAGAACGATTTCCAAAGTGCCGCACCATTCACTATTCAAAGACTCGCAGAACTGTTAATGAGTCCAACGCAACATTACAATGATCTAGCAAAATATCTCCGCGCAATTGAACGAGTCGTCAATGTACAGATTACTGGACAGACATCAATTCTTACCGCTTAGGTTACAACAACAACTTCAGACTATCCACTGCCTTTACTTGTAGCTGAAACAAATCGCGAAGATGCTGAAGACGACTCTCTGGGCGGTGCAAGACTAGTGCCGATTCCATTCGGCCCTCAGAATGGAAACGGATTACATGCAGAAGGGGAACTGCAAAAGGAAGACAAAGTAAACGGAATTGTGCCACCACCTGAAGATACGCGGATGAATCGGCATACTGCTGGGAAAGAGACAAGTGATTCCAGGGAGCTGGATACTCAGCCTTCGAGAACACTAGTTTCGCATTCAAATTCACCTAAAAGAGAGGAAAGTACACAAAATGAAGATGGGGAGGCCCCTATGGAAATTTCTACTGACTAAAATTTTGAAGTTTGATTGATAACTTTGCTGTCTGTATTGATATTTCTCTTGTTTTTCTGAATCAAACCTATGGGAATTTTCGGTTACTAGTTACCCTTAGATTCCAGGGTCTAAGGGTTAGCATCATCATGATGTTTTTAGCGGCTACAAATGAGCAACCTTAGCCAGTTCTATACACCAAGGGAAACAATACCAACATTGGTCACAATCATAGAGCCAACCCATATATTTATTTGAGAATCGTTGCCTGTTTATGCAAGTTAGGGTATCTTGAAGACTGCATCCATTTTTGCATGCAGTGGGAAAATCGGAGAGCAAGGCAGATATTCGTCCCATTGCGCACAAAACAATTGTGTTTAATATAAGAAATATGCAGTTGTAAGGGGTAACTTGTCACAGGGCTCTGCTTCACACAAAACACCATCAGCGAACACCTATCGATAATCAGATCAGTAAAAACATCAGAAGCGCACTTGATATAAATCCGGGTCAACTTTCATCTGGGGCGTAGCATCATTATACTTCATTTCAGATTTTCCAATTCGTCGACAACTCTTGACAGGTTCTGCCCTCTTTTTCAAACCATAAACCTTGTCAAGACCATTATTAACGGCAGCTTGAGACATGAACGTAACATGTGCTGAAGGAAGAAATGCGCCAAACATAGGTCGCATATAGATCTGGTTTCTTAGAGATGGCTGTGTCATATATGACATCATACCGGTTGGACGGTCGGAATACTAGCATTCGAATCACCCTTGAGACTTTAGTTGATTGAAATCATTCCTAGCGGAATGCTTACCATCTGAGAGTATGTAATAATTCCGCTTTTAATGACCATTTCGGGCTTACAACCAAAAGATTCAAACTCCCAGAGGACTAGATCAGCTAATTTCCCAACTTCAACACTTCCAATCAAGTGGCTCATCCCATGTGCAATTGCTGGATTGATAGTGTATTTGCTGATATACCTTTTCACCCTAAAGTTATCTCCATCGGCGGATTCTTCTGGAAGCACTCCTCTCTGGACCTTGTTCTTATGAGCAGTCTTCCATGTTCGAAGAATGACTTCTCCACAATGCCCCATCGCCTGAGAGTCTGAAGACATCATAGATATGGCCCCAATATCATGAAGTACATCTTCGGCAGCGATAGTTTCAGCTCGAATCCTTGATTCTGCAAATGCGACGTCTTCTGGAATTGATTTCGAAAGGTGATGACATACCATTAACATATCTCAACACTTTAGAGAGATCATTTAGAAAAGGAGATACCAAGATGTTCATCAAGGGTATTGCAGGTAAATGGGCGAGTAGGATTTGTCGAGGAAGGCAAAACATTCGAAAGTCCGACAACTAGCTGAGTTAGCTCATGAACGGGGGAACCAAGAGAAAAAGACCAGAGATAATATCGGGAGCGTGGCCACCGCCAGCGCCTTCGGTATGATACGTATGAATAGTCCTTCCCTGGCCCATGAGCCTTGAGCTGATGCAAAAAACATACCTTGAATGCATCTACTGTGCTTTGAACAAATCCACTCTCATTAAGCGTATCCGTATGTATTAGGCACTGAATGTCATATTCATCGCAAACCCTTCAATACTTAGCTTTGTTAAAGAAACTTAGTGGCCACTCTAAGCAAGTATTGATAGCAGATGGAGTAGTTCCCCAGTCTTCATGTAGCTTCAATCCGATAACTCCCGCTTCAGCTTGATCTCGAAGTCCTGCAGAACCTGTATCATTTCCTTTTCCAGTTATCCCGATGTTGATTGGAAGAGTGTCTAAGGATTGAAGCATAGATCTAATGTAGTTTGCGGAAGGAGTGCACGTTGTCGCTTTCGTACCGGTGCTGGTCACATCAATCTAGAGTATGTTTCTCAAGACAACCTTGGTCCTGTTCCACCCCCAATGTACGTTGTGATCCCAGAAGTTATGCTCTGAAAGTTATGAAGCGATTCAAGAAACCTTAATACCTCTTCAACTTGTTGCGGGCATATGAAGTGGATATGCGAATCGATGCCTCCAGCAGTGATGATCTTTTTTTCTCCCGCGATGACATCAGTATTGCTTCCTATAGTCATCCCAGGAGTAACGCCATCCATGACATCCTCATTGCCAGATTTTCCGATAGCAACAATCATTCCATTGGTGATCCCTATATCCGCCTATCGTCAGATAAGCAGCGTCGTTGAAACGAAAGAACAAGCCTTGTAGATCCCGGTATAATCTACAATCAATGCGTTCGTGATAACCAAATCCAAGCAGTCTTTATCAGTCCGTCCACTAGCTTGCCCCATTCCATCTCGAATCACTTTGCCACCTCCAAACTTACATTCATCTCCGTAAACAGTGAAATCCTTCTCCACACGGATCCACAGATCTGTGTCTCCTAAACGTACGAGGTCTCCAGTCGTTGGTCCGAACATCTCAGCGTAAGCTTCCCGGTCCATGATTGTCCGAGTCTGTAGAAGAACAAGATCTGTTTTTGGTGATGGAGCGTGAAAGAACCCAGCCTGTTGAATTCTGAGAAGGATATCATTGGTCCGGTGTGAAGATACCGGGCCCGAGGCAAGGTTATTTCCACCCGTAATGATACGGTTTCCTCCAATTTCGACAAGTAAAACAGTCTTCATATCACCTGGCTCAAAACGAACCGCTGTCCCAGAAGGAATATCAAGCCTTCGACCGTAACTCGCGATTCTGTCGAATTCCAAGCTGGAATTTGTCTCGATGAAATGATAATGCGATCCAACTTGAATCGGCCGATCTCCTTTATTCATCACTTTGATCTTGATGCGATTCCGACCCTCGTTGAGAGGAATAACTCCTTTTATGACCTTGACTGCACCTGGCTGAGATGATGACGCATACATATCTTCAGATACAAGAGGAAACATATCGTTGGACGGGACGGGTAAAAATGACCCATAAAGCGCACTTTCGAGATCTCCATCATCCGTGCATATCGGATTATGAACAGTGACAAGATAGGTCCCATCTTCAAATGTCCCTTCAACTTGAACTTCGCTCAATCCATTAACCACATTTATCTATGTCATTAGTTCTTCATTACAAATGAGAGTGATCAGACTTGAACATGTCTCCGCCCAAGAAGTCTCTTTCCTTCGTCCATAAGACGGCTAACTGTGCTTCCATCTCTGATTCGCTCATGTAATTGTGATGCAATAAGGGCAATTGCTTCTGCTCGGTTCAATTTGACCCCACGAGCAAGTCTCCTCTGAGCTAACCATCCAGTCTAATATTCAACATAACCACAGATCAAATCATACCTGTGATATCAAAAGTTTATCAATCTCTTTTGGCGAAAGATGCATTATTTCGGTAAGTGGTGGGTCTTGATTTTAAAAATAGCTCATGGCTACATATACTTGCTGCCCCTGTTATATTCAATATGAACAGCACATCTTTGACTAAATGTTTATATAGGTGCAATACCAAATTCACTAAATAACCAAAAATGCCGATATAAAATGATTTCTATCTGGCCCTTTCTTTCCTTGGTGAAGTATGCTGCACATATTCACAAAGTTCAAACTATACAGTTCATGTTATCACGTGATCGGTGACAAATCTTGCGAGCATAACTTTGAGCAAATGGCAATCAATTCACAGCTGAACAACCAATGAACGTATTCAAAAGACAAAAGCACTATCAGGATCGGAATTTAAAGGCGAAACTAATGGTCTGTCAACAAATGCAATACAAAAATTGATTTCTATCTCGACATTTCTTCCTTCACTATTATTTCTCCTCATTACCATTTACAAAAAGGCCCATAAAGCAGCCAGTTATTCTGGCATTCATCTGCTTCAATAGTGTCATTCCCAGGACGATTTCTTTCATCAGTAATCAGTTTTGTTGCTTGGCTGAATAGTCTTTCACATTCTGCACTCATTTTGGATCTCTTGGTGAAGACAGCCCGCGTACAACGGGCAGGCAAGTGGGCACACTCATTGTAGGAGCGAGGTATCCACACTTACAGAATAGTAAGACACAAATCTTGTTTTATTACTCAACTGTCCTTAAGAGAAAGATGAGATCTTTGATTGCAAATGAAGCCAGGTTATATTTTTCTAGCTTAAATTATGAGAATCTATGGGATGTGTACCTAGATCAAGTTACAAGAATCCAAGCTGGATACAAGTCATATTTTATACCCATTCCTTATTTTAGTAAGTCACTAGGCACATTGGTAATGGTATATCGTTACATTAGCATTCTCTCAAGCAGACACGACGAGATTCAAAGATAACTGTCCGTCTTCGATTGCTTGGTCAGTGTGTATTTTAATATTGACTTCCAATCTAAAATACCATTCCAGGAGCAGCTACCAGATTGAGGGGTGCCCATAAGGAATATGGGCCTCTTTACTAGTACAAGGTTACAAAAGATTCTGAATTTCAATAGTTACACATGAAAATTACTATATCACGATCTAAGCCTACAGAAACTCAAAATTTCCTTCTTTTTGATGTAGTTCCCATGTTGAGCAACGATTGTGTTATGTATCTATTCTGACAAATCTAGTGAATTAGAAGCAAATATTCTGAGGGATGTACGTGGCATCGATCTGCTTAATCTGTGGCAGAGCGAGCCGGACTTTGTTTCGATAGAGAGTAGGCTGATTCGTTTGCACAGGATTTCCTTCCAGATACACGGTCTCCAGATGTTCTTTGTCGTGCAATTCATCCTCAATCTCTTTCAAGCTCTCCAGTAAATTGTTACTCGCCCAGAACTCTTCGAGGTTGGACATGTGTTTCAGACTACAAGCAATTGAGTCGATCCTATTTGACGAGATATCGAGAACCCTAAGATTGTTCTTAAGGCCAAGTAATGAGGTTAACCCATTATGGGAGATATAGAGCTCTTCGAGATTCTGGAGATTCGAAATACCGGCTATTGATGTGAGACGATTGGATTGGATTGATATCAAGCGTAAGGACTTTAGCGCACTAAGATTCTGGTCATCAGCGCAAGAAGAAAGGTGCATTTTAAACCGATAACTCTGTAATCTTGTTCTTTCCCAACCATAATTGCTCCAGGGAAGTCAGCGTTTCCAGTCCTTCAATCTTCTACTTTGTGAATAGACTTTCAGATAAACGGCCTCACCCTAATACGATTTGCGCCCAATTCTAGGTTGATCAATTTATGCAATCCATCCAAACCCTGAATTCTCGAAATCTTATTCTGCACAAAATAAAGGTTCCTTAGAGTTTTCAGGTGCGATATGTTCTTTATGGTTTTGAGTTTATTGAATGAAAGATCTAGGGATTCTATCTGTGACATGCCATCCAAATTCGAAATGTGATCAATCTTGTTATCGTATAAGTCGAGTTCCTTCAGTCCGCTTGGTATCCCATCAATGGTAGAAATAAGATTTTGACGAAGACATAAGGTCTAGTTTTGTTAAATAATTCGGATAATCAGGTTGCCTGTATACGGGGGAAACGGTCAAGACGAAGATCAGCAATTGATCTAACTCGAGAGTGAATCATATCAATATCCTAGTTGTCTGAGACGACATCGTCTGAGATAGGAGAAAACTCACAACTGAATCATAAGGGCAGTCTTCGAGAAGGTCTACTATTAGGCTTTTTACCACGGTTAACAGACCTTCTCCCTCTTCCTCTTCGCGTTTCGAATGCTGTTCTATTGCTTCCTGGTCCGAAACCTCGTGGTCTGTATGATGATCCGAGCGATAAGACGACGATCGAGATGGTTTGGAAGACATCGGCTATGGTGGATGTCTCGTGAATGAAACTTGCAATTATAGTTACTACGTCAGCACACGTGAACACTTTAGATACTGATGGGCCCCTGAAATAAACCACCGAACCGTTGTTTATCTCTTTTTGCAATCTCAGATATATATTTTTCGTCTTTTTGAGGGATTGGAATGCAAGTCTGTAGATTTCATAGATCAAGGTCGTATTAGACTCGATTCTTGAAATGGGACACCCGTTTGTTCACCAATATTCTAACAAGAAAAACCAATTCTAGAATTACAAGTTCTATTTTCGCGAAAAAGCCGGGTCAATTGTATCTTCAACCAGACATATTCAAATCGCCTTTCAGATAATAATATATTAATCTGGGGGAAAAAGTTGTTGAGATTGTCGGCGGGAAGGTGAGTGTAATGGTATATTCCGGCTATTACCTGGATATACCCGTACCAATACAGCAATGGCGGAGAAAGAAATAAGACATTAGATAGAAATTCATATCTTAGTCTAAGCTTACACGCCTACAAGCTTAGATTAAAAATAGAGGATATAAAAAATGGAAACAAACATGCCTAAGTTACGTTCATATAGCTTGGGTTAGAACAATTAAAACCTAGTTTTATTTGTTCCTCAAGCGTACAACTTATATCCATGTCTGACTACTTTACATGAAAGTGTACGTGGCTTTCTGAGATATTCTGCACGAGGCACGCCTTGGGCATTAATCATGTACAATGATAAAAACACCATTCTACTTATTTTGAACTTTTTTGGGCTTTTCGTTCTCTCTGACGCAGGCCGCAAGTTTCCTGACAATAGAACATTTGATACTGGGCGATCCTCTGATTCGGCCTCGACAGTAGTAACAATAGGCAAAGAATAGGAGCTTGCTATATATGTCCTGCCGTGATTCCCACCATAGTATGAAGCCATGAAGAGTAGCCTCTTGCCTGTGGTCTGATAGTAGCTTCTTGCTGTGCTTCATGCCGTAGGACTGTGATGCTTTGCAAAACACTAAAAGATTCACTCAAAGAGTGTCAGTCACAAAAGTACTGTCAGTAGAAATATCAATGGATCCCTGTACTGTCAGAGACATCTCCACTCTTGCGTCGGCTGGACCTAAATGTTGAGTGGAAAATCTCAATACATTACAAGCGCAGCGCAATCACTGGTTCCGTGGATCTCCTGGTAGTGTCTATTGAAACCTTCTTTTGAGATGGACCAGTCAAGGATTCAGGCGAAAACAGGTTTTCAAAGAAGCCTTCCAGTAATTAGCAGGCTCTGGAAGAGAACTTGACACTTTCATACGCTAGTTGCATCATTTTTCACACTAACCTAGATATTGACTTTTGCTCTTAAAATGAGCTGCTTCGCTCAAATCCGTCCGAACCCTTATTAAGGACTCATATTTCCTGTCGCACAAACGTCTTTCGAATATCTCTATCATGCCCGGAAACGCATATGACGAAGGATTAGCTATTCCGGCGTCCATGACCGCTGAGAAGCAACGACTAAGTGATCCTGTTCAAAAAGAGCTCGGATTTATACCAAACGGGGATCCAGAATTGCTTGAAAATCCTCTAGTTGGAATTCCAGCGGATGCTCTTCGGCGGAATGTTCGCGAATTCTGCGAATCCAAGGGTCTGGAAGACAAAATAGACCTTTTCACCAAAGGAGCATTCGTCGCCCAAAACCCTGATAAATACGCAGAGCTTGATGAAATTACCGGCACCATTGTTGGTTTGACGCAAGAAGATATTCGAGCTCTTGATGATGAAATCAATCACAAATGGCGACAACCAAGGGAACTGTATTACCTTGTTGGTGCATATCTTAGTTGAGACATCATCATTAATTGACAGTTCTCTGCTCGATGTGTGCCATAGTACAAGGAATGGACGAGACAGTCGTCAATGGAGCTCAAATCTTCTACAAAAAGCATTTCAAGCTTGAACCACCGTATATGTCTCAATCGAAATCATCCTGGCTCGTCGGATTGATCAATTCTGCGCCCTACCTATGTTGTGCCGTTCTCGGATGTTGGATCACCGAACCTCTCAACAATTTGCTAGGTCGACGAGGTGTAATCTTTCTCTCCTGCCTCGTAGCTGGAGCTGCTAGTATCTGGGAAGGCGTTGCGAATTCCTGGGTTAACTTATTTATGGCACGATTCGTACTTGGTCTTGGTATCGGGAGCAAGTCGACTACGGTTCCTGTTTATGCTGCAGAATGTGCTCCTACGTCCATTCGAGGAGCTCTTGTCATGCAGTGGCAAGTCTGGACTGCGTAAACCCATCTTTTGAGTCCACTATTGAGTTTAGCTTTGGAATTATGCTTGGTTACATAGTAGACGTGGCATTTCTCAATGTTCGTGAAAACCTTGCATGGCGTCTTATGCTTGGTTCTACCGTTATTGCACCAATATTTGTCTGCCTCCAAGTTTATTTCTGTCCCGAGTCGCCTCGGTGGCTCATCAAAAAAAACCGATATAGAGAAGCATTCGACTCGTTCAACCGTATCCGGGGAACACAACTTCAAGCCGCACGCGATCTATATCTCGTTCATGTTAACGTTAAACTCGAAGTGGAGGCTCAGCGGGGCCGAAATCAGTTGATCGATCTGTTCTGTGTTCCTCGAATTCGAAGAGCTACTTTGGCTTCTTTTATTGTCATGTTTATGCAGCAGTTTTGCGGAGTCAATGTTATAGCCTACTACTCCAGCGTCATCTTCACCGAAGACGGAGGTCTTTCAGATCAAACTGGTATGTTGGCTTCTTTGGGTGGTGGTATCATCAATTGGATTTTCGCCATCCCTGCTATTTATACCATCGATACTTTTGGTCGTCGAAACCTTTTGCTCGTTACTTTTCCTCTCATGTCTGCATTTCTGTTCTTGACTGGCTTTTCATTCTTTATTGAGGACAAAAATTCACGTCTTGCTTCCGTTGCTGTGTTCATCTATTTGTTTTGGGCCGTATACTCGCCGGGAGAAGGTCCCGTTCCCTTCACCTATTCAGCTGAAGCGTTTCCGCTATACATTCGTGATATTGGAATGTCGTGGGCTACTGCCACTTGCTGGTTTTTCAATTTCGTTCTCAGCATTACCTGGCCAAGTCTGCGAGATGCGTTCACGGTTCAGTAATCCATCCCATTTTTTTCACTATCACTAACTGAATAAAGAGGCGCATTTAGTTGGTATGCTAGTTGGTGTCTTATCGGATGGGTGTTGGTCTTTTTCTTCGTTCCGGAAACCAAAGGTAATTTTACTTGTTTCCAACAACTGACTTTAGCTCTCTCTCTTGAGGAACTCGATCGAGTTTTCAGTATTCCTACGACTTTACATGCTGCATATCAATTCCGAGTTGGAAAGTGGTGGTTCCGAAAAACCATTTTGCGCCAAAGAGTCGGTGAGAAAGAGCGTCTATATAGTCATGAGGTAAAACCAGAGAGCCGTCGTGGGGTCTAAACTACCCAACAATAGAAGCGGTGTATAATCACGCGACAGGCCCAGAAAATCACAATCGACGGAGATTCCTTGACGAGAATTCAAATTGTTTTTCTTATATTTTAAGCTGCGATGACAACAGCTAGTTCAGTCATTGTGCAGAAATATGAATACAGGAAAATGGAAGTGAATGATTATATTACATTAGAAACAGAACTTTCAAGTGGTCGGTATTTCAACAATATATTGCAAGTTACGTTGCGAAGGTTGGTGAGAAGCTTCTCTATATAACAAAAATCGCCTACTTTGTCTCCCTGCTACCGTTGTTGGGACAGAACGAGGTTTTTGATACACTGGACACCCAGATATATACATGTAGTACACGAATTCAAGAGTTTAGTAGTTAATTGTTGCCTGTGGTAGAGAGTAAGTATAAGTAAATGGACGACCTCGGTTGTCTTTTTAGAGATTGTGGAGTCATATGTCTGAAACGTCTGTCATTAGTCCGTAGGCTATCTCCACCACGTTATGATCTTCAATGTACATCCTATTGTCTCACCTTTGAAATAACAATCAGCTCGAGAAGAACCTTGCTTTCTATGGCGCCTATCATCACAACTCAATTAATAAGATTATTCATATAAGTTTGGCTTAATTTTCCAACCCTGTTCTAAAGGATAGTATGTGTTCCGTTGATATTCTGGACGGCATTAGTCTGGTCTGCGAACTTGCAACCGTTTGGAATAATACCGGGAACTAACATTGAAATAAACACCTGTTTGATCACAGCTCTCATATACGCGTCTGGTTATGTTCTATTGGAACCGGTTGCTGGGGTCTCCACTTTTGGCCTACGAAGAACTAAAGCAACAGACTCTCTACCTCCCAATATTGATTATGATGGCAGTAACTGCAAGAAACTTTCATCACACGGTTCCTTATTCAAACAAGATCGCTGGAGTGTTGCACGTCGTTAGCTGGCTGGCTCAGTTTTATGGACATGGTGTTCATGAGAAACGAGCACCCGCACTGCTGGATAACCTACTTCAAGGTATATTTTATACAACGGTTTAAGCTGAACGAGGTAGCAATCTTTCTTGCACCCTTCTTCGTATTTATCGAAGTGTTATTCATGCTTGGATATCGGCCAACTTTACAAGCCCGGCTAGAATCCATTTTCGTAAAAGATCGAGAGGCCTTTGAACGGAAGAGTAGCAAGAAACCACAATGATAGATGAAGTTTTGGAAATAGGAAGTACGGTTGTTGGATATGGTTTTGGTGTTCAGACGCTATTATTACTGCAGCTGTGTAGTCTGACATGGTTAAAAAGACCTACACACGCAAGAACGAGTCGATGGACGCATTGAAAGTTATCACTCTTATAGTCAATGCCAGGTGTTTCTGTACTGCAGGAAATCGGACACGTCTTTTATCAGAAAGATATTCAAACTTTTGATCAAACGAGTCTTAAGTGCAAACAATTTTGGACTTGCACATCGTTTTATATCCTTATTGCGAAGACATATTATTCTAGGAGGCCTCATCTGTATACAATTGAGGATTGACCAGTTGACAAAAACTCCAAGTAGATGAGAATATAAAGATATAATTGCAACAATTAAGGTGGAGTGGAGGTTGGGAAAGGTAAAGTAGGCTACTCTACATTTGGAGTGGTGGTGGTGGTGAAATTTGGTCAAGTGGGCCACTTAACAATCCGCGCAGAACACATGTCAAAACAATCTACCCAAGTAACCTTCTTTGATGGCAAGCGTTCTTTTGCCGATGTTCCAATTACAGACGCTGGAATCTCTACGACAGAATTTCTTGAAGCAAGTGAAGCTCTAGTCATGCTCTTTGGTAATTTTCTACACGTTGATCAGCTGACAAGAGCAGATGTTATCGGCGGAACAGCCTTCTCCTTGGTCAAATCCGATATGAGGACAAACATCAAAGTAAGGAAAGAGTCATTATGATGTGCTTAATTGAAAAGAAAATTCGTGATAGACAGCTGGGGCATCTAGAGCAATCTGCAACCCTTCAAATTCTGGTTGAACATGAAAATGCGACCGAGAAGAAGAGGGTAGCAACTGAAGGTTTTCTTTGGCTAGCTCGGTATATTTGCTCCCTGCATTTTCAATTGATGCATTTTAGAGGGTTGCAGTTCACCGCAGCGGGTCTTCGGAAAAATATTGATGACAAGCAACAGGAATTAGGCGTTTCTTTCTCAAAAGCCTATGAAGAAACATTACGAAAACATCATGGTATGTTGGTTCGTCCTTTAATCAGCGTTGCATTGAAATCGACTCCCTATCGAAAGGACTTTTATAAGAAATTAGGCCAAGACCAAGATCTCGTTGAGAAACAGTTGATTGAATGGCTGAATGCATTAGAAAATATTGTGTCTATTGTGATGAAATATTTCGAGGATAACAAGGTTTACACAAAGGGTATGTGAAAATGTGTACTTTTATCCACAAGTACGAAATTCGTATTTACAGCTTCAGTTGCGCTCCACCTTTAATGACTTTTTTCTCTCGAACTGTTTTGCCATCTAGCGTCTTCTTTTCTCCATTTCGACCAATGATAACTACTCCGCCCTTTTTCAGCGTCCGCATAGTCTCGTCATTCTTGCTAATTTTCTTCAAGACTCCACTCATCTTTTTCTTATTCTTCTGCCGCCGTCTCATACGTCGTTTATCTTCTCTGCTCATTTCGTCTTTTGATACAGGGACTCCGCTCTTCATAACGATCATTCCATCCTGTTTCGACTGGCCGGGATTGTAAATCTCCTGCGGTGCAAGCTGTGTTTCGAAAGCACTGGCATCAGGCCTGCTATCCTCCATTTCAATCGTCGGTGCACAAGTAAGAACCTCGAGTCCCACAACAACTGGTTTCGGAGTATAATGCCACGAGGAAAGACTATCAAGTTTATGTGATACTTGTTTCCATAATTTCTCCACTTCTTCATGTTGAGTATTTTTCTCAAGGGCGGTTGATTGAGGTTTTGTATAATCATCTTGATAGAGCTGGGCTAGCGATTTTTTACTTTTAGAATCGTCCAGTTCGAATGGAGTCGATTTTTCGAAATTAATTTGAGGTAACCGTTTCAATACATCGTCGAATAATCCCTGGATGATCAACGTGAGGAGAACTAGAAAGAAATATACCTTAGCAACGCGAGATCGAATAATCTCTTCTATGCTATTGGTAACTTGTTGAGTAATCACAGGAACCGGTTTCCCGCCCCGTTCAAATTCCAAATCTTCTTCTAGTAATGAATTCACTGGACGGTCTTTGGCTTTGGCTTCCCCCACCAACGTCCATTTTTTCTTCCCAATGTTTTCTTGTTCGAGTGAATGAATCTGTTGCTTCAACAAGGCCTGTTTCTTTTCGAATTTAGACATGTCTAGTAATCAATAAGATGAATAGATATTACAGTACCAGAGCGAACCACTTCTTCGGGCTCATTATCTTCAAAGAGATCCCGTTGTATACGTTCGATCTGCGATTCGTAAGTTTCTGGTTTTTTGAAGTGAGGTTTCCGTTTTGACGACTTTTTAGTAGGTGCAAAAAAATCTTTGTATCGGATCTCATTAGCATTATCGCTGTCGAGATCTTCATCATGTGAATCGTCGAGTTCATCAGGATCTGAAGATGAGGTATGAACTAAATGGAAGGGGAAAAGTACCGGCGTTATAATCGATTCCGTCATCAGTTTGTTGGTCGTCTTGTTCATTTTCCATATCTTGAGTCACCCGGTTGAAGTTTTCGATTGAGAAGAATTTATCGTTTAGCCCGTGGACGTCTGGTGTTATTTGAGGACTGTTAGTATCTTGATCAAAATCGCTTTCATTCGACTCTTGTATAAAATCTGTACTCTGTTCGTCTTCTGTCTCAACATCATCCGTTCTAATATCGTCCGTATTAATATCGATTTCAACGTCCTCCTCAGAGATTTCCTCTTCGATATCGCCCTCTTCGGTTTCCAGATTTTTCTCCTGCTGAATCTCACCCGGTACTGTTTCCAGTATTCCATTGACGACATACCGCGCCTGTTCAACAATTTGATCGACGTCCAACCCATCCAACGCAATCTTTTCAAATACCGAGTACTTACTCGCGATAGGATCGAGTATATCTTTCAACAGAGCAAGAGCAGATTCATAGAGCTTTCCAGAAGGATTCAAAAAGTCCCGAGGTGATTTTTCAAGTGTAGTGAATAACAAAGACGGAGAACTTGACATATCGTGAAATTTACGGGGTCACTCGGTGACGAAATATTCCGAAAACTTTTGAGCGCGCGACCAGACACCACCTTGACAATCTTGTCGTAATCACTTTATCAGAAATCGCACATTTAATGTCAAAAAGTATAAAAGAAATCGTAAGGAATGGGTTTAACTATACAGCGACATATTTAAAAAATATTTTTACGTCTATTGGAGGTCTGAAATCACAACCGAATCATTATGCCGTTTTACATATTCATGATAGACCCTACCTATTAACTGAAAACGACCAGTTGACCGTTCCGTTTAATATGAAACCACTGCACAGACCCGGCCAAATTATCCGTTTAACGCATTGTTCGAAACTGGGTAGTCGGGATTTCACTATCCAAGGGAATCCATGGATTGATAATAAACTGTTCACGGCCCGGGCTGTAGTTTTGGAAATTACAAAGGGACCAATGTTTGAAAAGATTCTAGATCGACGGAGACAACGACATAAAAAGCGGGTTACGTCGAAACACTACCAGACGGTTTTGCGGTATGGTGGGCTTTGATCGCTGGATATTAATATTCTAGGATATGTGAATTGAAGATTGCGGATGAATTAGAGACGAGTGGTTCAAATTAGTGCGTATATAAAAATTAACAAGAGAAACCTTGATTTCCCAATTCACCTACAAGAGAAAAAGATAAAAAACGGAGAAATACGCCTGTCCAAGAAAGCCAAAGAAGGAATCACGAGTCTCTTTTTAATTTATCAAAAACGTCCTATGAAGTTAAAAAGAAATTGGCAAGGTAGAAAGTAACTACCTTAGCCAAGCGCATGACGACTTGGGGACGGGTATCACCGCCCTTTTGTCCGTATTCCAAAGTTTCCACCATTAAACGAAACATTTGATCGACTGAGATTGCGACTTTGTCTGTAGATGAAGGAGCGCGAAGAAAAGAATGGTTCAAGAGTTGCGGGATGGTCATGCGGGTTTTAGGATCACGACATAGACAGCCTTTGAGACATTGCATGAGTGAAGAATCGATAGCCAGTCCGCCTGACCCGTGATCTGGAAAGAGGATTTCGCAGCGGGGGTCTGGGATGACTTGGAGTTTTTGGTACATAGTCAAATGACCAAAAGGGAGTTTTCCATAGACCATTTGGTAGAGGATGCATCCGAGGCTCCAGATGTCGCTTGGTCTGCCTAATTTCATCATTCTCGATTTTCCAGGTAGTCCTGTATCGCGGATAGCTTCTGGACTCATGTAATTGACTGTTCCGACCTGTGTTTCACGGTGGATATTTGTGGTATCGTTGGCGATTGCCTTTGCGATTCCAAAGTCTATGAGTTTGAGGGACCCTTGGACCATGAGGAAGTTTGCGGGTTTTAGATCTGAATGGACTATTTTTGATTCGTGGATGATGTGGACAGCATATAGCATTTGTTTCCAGGTGAATTTGATGAAGTTCATGTCTGGTTGTTGGTCTGATGATTTCTGGAGAATGTGTGCGAGATCTATTTCACCGATTTCCATCAGCTGGGTGGTTAGTTTTGGAGTGAGAAGAAGTACCATGAGGAGGTAGCCTTTGTGGTCATTTATCTCCGAGTCATAAAGACGGACAATTTCGTCGTGGCCAGCGAGTTTTTTGAGGAGGGCTATTTCGTTTTTGTAGCCCTGGATGGCTGAATTGTCTGCCTTGTCGAAGGAGACTCTTTTGAGGGCGTAAATTTTGTTGTCTGGGCTGATGACTTTGAAGACCTTTGAACTTCCGCCGCGGCCGATAATTGAGAGTCTTGTGTATGTGCGGTCATTGAGGGTGATTGTTGTTTTGTGCTTGGGAGAGGAGGGGGGAGTGGAGGTGCGTAATGGGGGGGCCGACTCTGATTAGCAGGAGAGAGAGAAGGGATACCAGAAGCGAGCGATCGAGGGATGAGGATAAGAGTGAGCGGGATGAGAGATCTATAGGAATGTTGATAGATTTGATAGATTTGATATTGGTATTTATATTCGGGTTTATAGCATGCGGAATGATATTTGATTTTATAGAGTCTCGGGTATTTGATCTGACAGAATCTCGGGTGATGATTGATTTGACAGAGTCTGGGGTATTTGATCTGATAGAATCTCGGGTGATGATTGATTTGACAGAATCTCGGATGATATTTGATTTTATAGAGTCTGGGGTATTCGATCTGACAGAATCTCGGGTGATGATTGATTTGATAGAATCTCGGATGATTTTTGATTTGATCGAGTCTGGGGTATTCGATCTGACTGAATCTCGAATGATATTGGGAGAGTCGATTGGATATTTAATTCCAATATTATCCTGTTCGATATTGTTGATATTGATGATATTTCCTTCAATATTCCGATGGAAATCGTCGATATCGTTGATATTCTCCCCAATATTATTGATATCCCGGTCGATATTACCACTATCCCGGTCGATATTATTGACATCCCCTTCAATATTGACATCCCCTCCATTATTATCCCCTCCAATATTATCGATATTCCCATCATTATTAGCATCGATGCCCACATCCGCCCTTTTAGGAGGGCCGAGACGCGCCCTTGCTATTTTTCTTGGGCGAATCGACGAGTTTGGGCGAAAGAAGCGGGTATGGGGCAGCGGCAGATCGGCGATCGCAGGTTCCGTATCGCCCGCGAGCAGCAGCCGCCCGAGAACGCTGTCGAGCACCGGCGGAGGCGGATCGGCATCGAGCGAATTGTCGCCTGCAGTTGGCGAAAAAGGCAGCGGCATGGAGGTGAATTCTATAAACTGGATGAAATTATGGGATGCAGTAAATCAGTCATGCATTTCTGTACTTTACAATTATAATATCCAGCTATATATACTACTCAGTGCCGGTTAGCCCGCTCGAATTCTGCAGTCAGCACAAATCACACCGGCAGCACACGATTATAGTGGAGAATCTTCTCAATCAGATCAACATGAGTCAGTATCATCCGCCGGCAGCAGTATCGTTTCAATCCCAGCCGGTCAAGCGCATCCCTAATCTCAGCACATATAAAATAAATCGTACCCTTCCGTAGTGTCTTTTTGCAACAGTCCGAGATATTCTTCCCATTTGTCCCCAACGACCTGCATCAGTATAGATACAATACCATCATACCTACTGTCAGTCGTGCTGCAAAGAGCAGTCACCTTTCCGCAGGAAAAACACCGCACAGGCACAATCATCGCGGGAAAGAAAAATCTAAGAGTGGAGTCGTAGTTGACTCTATCTCTTTTCGGTCACATTACACCCAAAAAAAACATTCCTCTTATTTTTCTTCAAATGAAATCAAAACAAGAGGAAAAAGTGGAAATATCAGAGAGAAAAATGGAAATACAAGAACAAGAGGAAAAAATAAAAACATCAGAACCAGAGGGAGAAATGGAAATAGCAGAAGCGCTGCGAAAAACATCAAAACCACAGGGAAAGATGGTGATATCCACACCACAGCGAAAAATGAAAAAATTAAAACCACAGAACAAAATGGAATCAAACCCTCAGAAAGAAATTGAATCAAACTCCACTGGAATCGTCGCTGCAGAAACGTCAAACGATCAATCTGTTCGTCCAAAGAAACCGAGAAACCGAGGCAAAAAACATTCAGATCAACATATACCCGCCATCACTTCCCCCCTCAACGGCAATCTAGACAATCCCGTAGACTCCCAATCCACATCATCCCCAACTCCTCAAGACAAAAATCCTAAAAAACCAAAGAATCTTGTAAAATTGCCTGTTTCATGGTCCATCGATAGAGTTGTTGGAGGAACCTTTAATCGATTAAAACCTGTTTTTTCAACAGACAACGAGTGCTTCTTTATATAATTTCCAATACTAAACAGTAGATTCATTCTAATAGCGACTGGGCCAAAAGTTAAAGTATACTCTGTGCAAACTGGACTGGTCGTGCGGATTCTAGGTCTCGATACCCTTGGCCATCTCAAAAACATCACAGCCCTCAAATTGAATCCCGAAAACGCAGACGAAACTTTTACATTCTCTCAAGACAGTCACATCATCCTATGGAACTGGCGGACTGGCGATATAATACGGAAATTCGACTTATCCTGGCCCATCAGAGACGCCAAATTTGACAAGAATGATAATCGACTAGTCCATCTTACACTCACTGTTCAAAAACGCCGGAAAGAAGAATCATCTCGAGCCCAACCCCATAGATCTGTAACTCGACTCTTGTCAGTATCTTTGACAGACACCCTTCTCTCATCAGTCAGCCCCAAAAAACAATTTCTCTCAGTCCACAGATCCCAGAAAATTATAGACTGCGACCAGCTTACAGACTTTGACGTCTCGCATTCCCATATAGCTTTAATCACGACTGCCAAATTATCAGTCAGTCCCATCCACTCGACGGATAAACAACGACAATGGCTCGATTTCAAATTACCAAACACCCGACAAAACGCTGCATTTCGCAAAGTGTCAGTGGCAGACCAAGTCGTAGCCATCAGCGACGCCAATGGGAAAATTCATATTTGGCACAATGTATTCAATGGCGGAGACGCATATTCCCGAAACCTTCATTGGCATGCTCGCGAAATCGGGGATATTGAATGGGCTCTAGATGGTATCTCGTTGTCAACAAACAATTCTAACAAAACAGGCAGTTATTTACTATCTGGGGGCGATGAAAGTACTCTAGTCTTGTGGCAGATGGATTCCGGGTATCGACGATTTCTACCGCGTGTGGGCACAGATATCATTTCTATATCTGTCAACTTGAATAGTACACTCTACGCAGTGCAGTTGATCGACAATACTGTTAAAATTATCAATGCGATGGGATTGAAATTAGTTAAAGAAATCACTGGAATACAAGCTTCGATGAAAGCCGAAAGGACTCCGGCATGTATACATCCCATGTCAAACCACGTTGTCATTGCCTCCCGAATCGAACCAGGGTCATCGACTACACATATCCAAGCATTTGACCCGTTCCTAGATCAGACTGTCTACTGTCTCCAAGTTTCGAAAGCTACGAGAGCAGGAAGAAGCGGGATATCTGGGTTGAAAATCGTTGAACCGAGTGTAACTCACGTCTCTATTTCTTCGGATGGGAAATGGATGGCCACGGTTGATGAATGGGTACCTACACACCAACCAGGGCACCTCGAATCATTTCTCAAGTTTTGGCAATGGTCTACAGAGAAGAATGAATGGAATCAAAATACACGAGTTGATTCGCCTCATGGAACAGATGGAAAAGTACATCAAGTCATTCCATGTCCTACAAACCATGGCTTTGCAACCGTCGGCGCAGATGGCCTTTTAAAAATTTGGAAACCCAAGACAAAACAAGAAAAATCGGGAATCGAAAAAGAAATTTGTTGGAGTTGTCGTCGTGTAATCGGATACGGTCGTCGAGCTCTCATTAATGAACGACATGCAAGTTGCATAGCTTGGTGCATAGATACAAGTCTCCTCGCTTTCGGAATAATGAATTCTGCAGTTGTTGTAAACGCAGAAACAGGAAATGTGCAACGCGTCTTTCACCTATCCAAGTCAATCCGCGAAATCGGGTTTGTAGGAACAAAACTAGTTGTCCTTTCGGTTCAGGGGTTACATATATTTGACTTGATTTCAGGAAACATCATATTTCAAGTCCTTGCCAATGTCCAAAACCTCGCTATTGACACTCTAAGAAATTGGTTTGCAGTTTCTCAAGTAACTAAAGATTCAAGTACCCACTCTTCTTTTTTCACCAAAACTAACTTTAGAATATAAAGTTGTTCTTTTCGATATAGAGTCCTCGAAACCGGCGTTCACTCATGTTTTCGACTCACCGGTTACCGCTGTCCTGTGCATGCAATCGCTCGCATCGTCTTCGTTTCTAGCAATCACCGCTTCTGCACAAATAACTTCCATCATCCCAACATCTTCATCCCTGCTTCCAGACACCCCTTGCAAATCATCAAAAATACGCACAAAAGGGTTATCAGCTATCTACGGCTCCAGCATATCTAAAGCCGCGGTAAACACTCCATTCGAAGATGACTCTCGAAATACTGTTATTAATGTCGATCGATTATCATCGTTATATGAGAATCCACCATATGCAATGGCTTCATTGGACTCTATGTTTGCTGAAATGTCTCTACTTATTTCTGGTCCGCCTAGATTTAATTATCAAATAGTTCATCCGGATGAGGATTATCCAATGGCGATGATCACCTCCGTTGCTTGATATTGTCCAGTTTTGTAAAGTCGTGCTTTTTTATGAATGTATTTCGTTTTGTGTATTTCAAAAGTCTGTTTGACGGTTCTCATGCATATTGGAATTCTGTATATCCCGTGTTATAGATCACAACTTTGATGGTAATCTCACGCATTCTGTCTACTTTCGAAGGTTGTTGGTTACTTTGTAATATACAAATTTCTAATAAGACTGAACAGTAGAAGAAATTGCGCTAGTACTATAATTTGCAACCAGAATTGCCTTGAGTTGAAAACTTGAGGAAGGTTTATCAGATTGAGTATGCAATATAAATATTTACTGTCATTTAATTCCCTCTGAGTTGACTGTTTTGAGACCGGGCGAATGTAGAGTCATTGGGAAGTGTAGCTACGCCAACAAAAGCTACTTCTCACCCCCTTACTTTCCGTCCTTTTTTTATTTCCCATCGGCAACGACGAGCTCCGTCACTGGCTGCTATAGGAAGAGCCCTCTTTCTTCTCTGTACTTCGTCCAATTGTATAAATGTTTTCCTTCATCAAGTCTTGGCAACTCTGTCTTGGAAAATTATACGACCGTGGTCACTACTCGACGATATGTCAAACCGAACGAACTGCTATAGAACATAGCTATATTATGCGTGTGACACACGCTGAAGCGCGACTACCTGCTTCGTTATGCGCCATCTTCGTTGCATAATCGATGGCGTCATAGACAAGCATTCTTCTACTGGCAGCCAAAGACTCTATCAAGTCTTCAGTCCCTCAATCATTGAGATTCAAGGAATAAACGGTCTCAAAAGATATTCTTTCAGCTGGTATCCTCTCCCTATATCTCATTTCAAGCGCCTTATCAAGACGGTGGGATCAATCAAGGGTCAGTCTCGAAGGTACACTACCAGTTATCGCTAGCAAAGATGCAGGCAACACTACCTCTGAATTTCTATTAGAAGGGAAATTCCTCCACTTTCTGTTCTATTCTTCTACTTGGTCAACATTCTATCATATCATGTTGTCTAAAGCAAGTTTATACATCTCGTACAACGCCTTTGCAATTGCTCTGGGTTCATTCCAGTTTGGCCTTCATCTGGTATATCACATACATTAAGATGATAATTATTGACAACTTGAAAGGGTGAAATGAACAGTCCAGAAAATGTTGTATCTTGTCGAACCGAATCTCCAATTTCGGGAATTCTACCTTCATGTGTCTCAATGACAACAAGTTCCTATGCATTTGCAACGGCAATCTTTGCAATTGGAGGATTGTTGGGAGCCCTCATGGGTCCGTGTCTCGTTCGAATGGGTCGAAAGACCACACTGCTGTTTAATACAATTCCCGGTATCCTTGGACCATTGCTTATGGCCCTTGCAATCAACCCGGGGATGTTGACTACCGGAAGATTGATCTCCGGTGTCCAAAGCGGTTTGGTATGTTTTCCTCAAGACATTATTGTTGATAATCAGGCAATGGCCATTGTCCCGCAATATTTGTCCGAGATTACTCCAAAGAAATGGACCGGTCCAGTTGGTATGTCTCTGATCATGGATAATGCTCAAATTAAGGTCTTGTCCCTCAGTTATCCTGTGTCCTTGGTATTCTCTTCACCCAAGCTTTGGCATTGGGGCTTTCCAATGTGCCTGGATGGCGAATTATCTTTTCCCTCGGTGGGTTCATACAACTGACTCAATCAATTCTCCTTATCTGGGCGATCGAAAGTCCTCTGTATTACTATGAGACAGGTAGCAAAAAGAAAGCCGAACAAACTCTCAAAGTTTTCCTAGACCACCAGGAAGCCAGCAGCGTAATCGACGCATGGGATGGTATATTCTTTTCTTATTCGCTCCTTTCTAACGTAATAGCGTCTGGAAATAACTCTATAAAACCTCGACCCTCTCTTGAGGACATCTGGCATGCAGTCTACGATTGGAGAAAAGCATTCGCGGTGATCTCACTCTTGATGTTGGGCCAGCAACTCTGTGGAATCAACGTCGTAATTTTCTATAGTACAACAACACTCAACGGTCTTCTCGGCTCTTTTTCAAAATATCTCAGCGTCATAATCTCGATTGTCAATCTCTTTGCCACGCTTTTAATGGCATTGTTCTCTAATCGTATTGGGAGGAAGATACCGTTGCTACACAGTGTCTTTGGCATGACCGCTTGCTCCGCATTGATGTGCTTCGGCATTGTCAAGGGAATTGGAGCATTAACCGCCATTGCTGCTGTTGCATTTGTTGCGTCTTTTGGAGTTGGACTCGGACCTATGCCATTTCCTATGGCTGTTGAAGTTGTTAATGGGGCTGCAGTTGTTGGGAACATCGCGCCGAGCTTTGGAGTTGCCGTGAATTTGTTGGCTACGTTTGTCATTGTATGTCAAGGCAATTCAATTCAAGTGCTAATTCATATAGGCATACATTTTCCCTCCCCTTCGAGAAAAGCTTGGTGGATATGTCTTCATTATCTTCGTCGTTATTGGGGTTATGGTATGTTTTTCCTTTCTTCGTTAGCTAAAACTTGCCAGATATTCGTCCTATTTGCGTTGTTTGTTCCGGAGACGTCCAAGAAACAAAATGCAGGAGAAATTTGGACAAGAAGTGATGGTACATTAATGATTACAGCCGCTGCGAATATCGTGAGTGGGGATAAGAACGATAACTGTCATATCGAAAAGAAGTCTACAAACACTTCAGAGTCTGCTTAGATATAGATACATTTGTACAATTTTATAGAAGCCCTTGTGTCTCTGCGTCAAAAGTATCGACACCCTATCTTCCAGACAGCCTTGTGATCTATGATAAACGTATAATCATTCAGTTTCAGACACATATGATACCGGGTAATATATACACAAGCTGATAAGATCCATAACAAGAGCCGAATAGCTCACCATTCGAATTCTCCATTCGCCCTATGAAACACGTAATCTTTTCCATCCGCAGTAACAATTCCATCTTTGAGAACGCATTTCCATTTATTCTTGGTACGCTGAACTTTGTCATATAAACATAGCATAAGTTTAGATTTATCGTCTCCGTCCTCGCCTTCGTCATTATCTTCCTCCTCTTCGTCCGGGTCATCTAGATCGCTATTTATTTCTTCATCGTCTAAGCCGTCTAATTGGGGTATGACCTTGTCAGGATCGCCAAAATTCGATTGTTGGGAATATCTGTGGCTAATGATCGAGTCGATTTGCTGCTACGAGTCAAAATAAAACTGTGATACAAGAGTACCCTTTTTGATAGTAAATCGAAGATATCACTAGCTCCGTCACTCTGGGGGATATTCCGAGCACTATTCCCAGGAAAATTTAAGCCGCCGGGTAACATTAAACTGGGGTAATTGTGATGTTGCTGCTGCGCCTGTTGATGGGCGTACGCAGTTAATCCAGCGACGCTTTCGCTTGCTCCAGTAGTGTACTGACTCCCATTCTGCTTTGCAAACTGTTCGACGTGGGCCGCTGCACGCATGGCGGCCATTGCGGTATTTGCGATTATGGGTTCGGGTTTGCGGGGCGGAGGGGAAGAAGCTTCGGACCAGGGAAATGATGCAACATCCGAATCTGTAAGCTTTTTCTCCCAGATCTGAATATCAGAATTATAAAAGCGAAGCTGATTATACGGATTTCAAATCCAGCAGAGTTTGTTCATCAACACCAAACTCTTCGAAATCGGGTCGAGACGAAGCGATTACATCCTGAGATAATTAACGAGGTAGATTTCTGGTATACCGCACCTCAACTACACTGGCATAAAGCGGTCCCTGTGTTTATCAGACAATGTCACGACTGGTGTGCTTACCACCGACAAGTTGGACATCGCAGATCGGCAGAGGAGCAGTTGGCGATTGCGAAATACGACGAGCATTTCTCAGTTTGCTCGCATAGATAATTATGCATTATCTTATGGTCATCTACTCTAAAGTGAACTTTACAGTATATATATGTACAGCGGTTGTGTTTTGTGAATTCTTATGGGTTGGAAAAATTCATGCTGTGAGGGAAAATTTCACGAGACTGCCGCTCCCAGATTACCAATAGAGTAATATTTTCTCCGATTTTCAATGGGAAGACCGGCAAAAGCGACGAAAAAGTTTCAGAAGAATAAACTTCCAAAAGCTCTTGAACGGCGGAAAGCTATCAAGAAAACAAAGCAAACCCATCGAGCGCATGACAAAAAGTCAACAAGATCAATAAAAGTAGATGAGCAACCGGTCAAAGCCAACCCAGTGCAAGGCACTACCCTTGAGTCGGACGATGAAATCGAGAATCTGGCTCAAGATCACAAGCAACAGCTTGGTAGATTACAGAAAAAAGATCCTGAGTTTTATCAATTTTTGAAAGACAACGAGGAAGATCTTTTGAATTTTGGAAACAATGAAGACGAAGAAGACCCCGAAGTTGAAATTGGAGACAGCAGTGAAGATGAACCCCTACACCATAAAGCCAAACCAGATAATACAAAAATATCTCAAGAATTACTCTCACTGGAACAAATTGAGCGGTGGAGATCATTACTTGTCAAAGATCACTCGATCAAAACGATGAAAAAAGTTGCTGTCGCATTCAAAGCAGCCGTCCATCTCAATGAAACCGAGGAGAATATACACAAGTACCAAATAGATGATCCTGAAGGTGCCACTATTCTCATATCATACCAGGCTGACAGTGTAGTATTCAACCAAATTTTAATGCTATCCCTGGTCCAGATACCAGAATCAGTTATTCACCATCTTCCACCTTCTCAAAAGACAGGGTATCCATATCTTCTTTTTTGATACTTACGAATAAGGCGAGTTCCGACCGATTCGGCCAAATTCAAAGCCCTCTCGCCAGTTCTCAAGTCTCACTTCTCGTCGATCCTTCATCTTCTTCCGACACTTACCGACCCAATAACCATCAAATTAGTGTTGTCTGAATCAGAAAAGCTGGTGCCCTATATGCTCTCATTCAGAAAATTCCTCAGAACTTTCGTCAAGACCATTTTGGATCTGTGGAGTACATCACCTCACGATTCTGTTCGAATTTCCTCGTTCCTGGTAACCCGGAAATTGAGTAGCGTTGGAGACTCTGGTGTGCGAGATTCTTGTATGAAGGTATTCCTCTTTCCAGTTTACAAAAGTGACAGAAAGTTGTCATATACCGCCCTCGTAAAGCAATCAAAACATACAACAGTTCATTCGCTTCCTCAAATTACTCTTACCAAAAACTCTGCTTCTGAACTGTTTGGAATAGATCAGAGTTCAGCCTATACAGTTGCGTTTGGCTATATCCGACAACTTGCCATTCATCTTCGTGGAAGTATACATAACAAAACAAAAGTATGAGGTTCTGTTTGAAGTCAAGCTGATAACAGGAATCGCATAAAGCTGTGTATAACTGGCAGTATGTGCATAGCTTGGATTTCTGGTCAACCGTTTTGTCAATGCATTGTGAACGCGAGCAGAAAGCTGGGAGAGAAAGTCTTCTGAAGCCCTTGATTTATCCGCTTGTTCAAATTACCCTCGGAGCAATTCGGTATGTACACCGTCAAGATATCTTTTGCTAAACATTCAGATTACGACCCACACCGCAATTCTTTCCTCTTCAGTTCCACCTCATCCGATTACTTCTTCGAATCTCAAAAGCAACGGGGACCTATATTCCACTAACTCCGCACCTCTTTGAAATTATTAACTCCTCCGAAATACGTAAAAAGGCAAAGCCCTCAACTCAGAAACCGCTTGATTTTGAAATCGCTGTTCGTGCACCGAACGCATATCTCTGCGGGAGAGTTTATCAAGATGGGCTCGTCGACCAAGTCATTGAGCTCTTCGGAGAGTTTTATTATCTTTTATCCAAGAGTATCGCGTTCCCAGAGCTTGTCATTCCTACCATTGTACAATTAAAACGATACGTGAAAAAAAGCAAGAATGTGAAACTCAACAAATTTCTTCTCACTATTGTCGAGAAGTTGGAATTACATTCCACATACATTGAAGGCAAACGCTCAAAAGTTGAGTTTTCTCCAGAAAAGGTGAGTGAAGTAGAGAGATTTTTAGAGGGTGTAGATATTGACAAACTTCCTTTGGGAAAATGGGTTGCTGTTCAAAGGGAAATTAAAGAGGAGAAGCGTCGACTCCTTAGGGAGGCCTTGAAAGATGAGCATGACTCAAATCATGATCAAGTGGAAACTGAAGACGAGACGGACTTGGATGAAGAGCATGATGATGATGATGAAGAGGACAACAATTGAAGTAACATGACCTACGGCCCCATCTCTATATTATTCACGTCCAAAGATCGATTTGTTCCTACAGTTTTTGCATCAGTAACCAGAGGAGAAACAGCGAAAAAGTACCCGAAAGTTCGCCAGACTCTTTGAGTGTTATAAACGATTTATCAAACTTAGGGGAATCCAGGAACGACCGAGGGAAAAGCCTCCTTTGCACTAAGGACAACCATACTGCGTTCTTGGGAAATATAACCTTTTACATATCCCTGATTATTAGCAGCATTTTCAGATCATGGAGATACCTTATAAATCATATTGGCCAACATACACTCCACTTCTTCCAAATCGACACTAATCCCAGACACCTGTAAAGCCACCCGGAAAGTTTCAATACTTAGCCTGGTATTTGTATCAGACAATAGCCATGTCCGTCGAAAAAGATTTCGAACTGCCAAAACTCGTGCACGTTCGACGGTAAGATACGTTCTTCGTGTAATGAATTCAGTTTCGCCGGCGACCAGGGCCAGATCGTATTCCCGGAGGTTTCCTGAACGTAGAGCTGTTGCTATGGGCGAGTAGAGTCGTTCAAGATTCGGAAAGCGGCTCAAGAGAGCTGGTTTAGGTCTACTGTGGGATGTGACGAGGAGAGTAGGAATTAGATAAGTCAGTATCAACCTGTCAATATGAGTATCTCGGATTAAGTCAAGCATTGCGTACTCCTGATTACGCAGTGACTCTGGATGGCACTGATACAATGCTGCCATCAATTCTTCTTCAGACTGTCTCGTTAATCTTTAATAGTCAAAGACTTGCACCTTTCTATACTCTTCGTTCAGAAAATACAAAACGCCTGTGTAGTATCGATATGTTACTACATGTGCCTTGGGAAAATACTCTAGCGGAGGAATATCCGACACGGTCATACTCCGCTGCAAATTTTTACATAGCGGAAGCCGATTCAGCTACGAATTAATGAGCGAGTAATTTCTGCAGATACCTTGAAGTAAATTTTGAACAGAATTCCAGCAATACACAATGATCCCCATTTCCTTGATTCTTCCATGGGCGCTCTATAGCGTAAGTCCGGGCTTCATTAGAAACGTACCGATCCGTAATGCAAAGAGTGAAGGCTTTATTGATGGCTCTAGCTGCTTCCTCGAGCCGTTCAGCCTTCTTTCCAGATTTCTGAAGTTGTCGATCTACCTCACAAAGTCAGTTACATCGGCTTTGACAACGGGAAAGCACAATCAATGCAAACCGTCTCAGATCTTTGCAAACAACATAAAGAACGTGTAAAGCCCAAGCGTCCCAAACCATAAATCCTCGCAGTACTTGTCTTGTTGATCAGCTTCAATGGTTTGAAGCAGGAAGGGATAAACTGTAACAAAATACTCAGTTCATCTAAAACTTTGATGTAATTCTCTTCCCGTCCCAAGGCGCCGATAGCCTTCCACAATGTAAGCACAGGATCCGTCCAGGATTTATCATTCAAGTCGGATCTTATTTCTCGTTCTCCGGAAGCTTCGCTGGCTGAATATGCTATTGGAGCTGAAAATTGTGGTGCTCCAAGGTGAAAAGCACGCGAAAGCCCTTCGCCGTCTTTTGTTAAGATACATTTGTTGATATGAGAAAGCAATTGGTGTAGAGTTCTAATGTACTCCAGTGCCATGAGGTGGAGTTAGTTGAAATCCGACACTGCCTTCCCTTGAAATGGATTGGCAATTAAAAGTTGGACGCGATTGGATCTCTGTTGAAAACAAGTTGCAGAGACAAAGTGGTGATTTGGTTTTCGCGATTTGTGTCAGTAAGTTTCACAGGCTGAAGAAGGAGGCGGAACGGGCGTTAATTCTCGAATCCTCGATGCGCGTAATTTTGTCCGAAGCAACAAAGTGGAACCGAAGAGCAAATTCGGGAAGAAAATAGATCCAAAGATAGCAACTTTACCTTCTATGTCTATTCAAGGGATAGTTTTATTTCTATTCTAGCAGAAATTAACTTGATAGGTAGGAACAATTCATTTCAGTAATAGTATGCCATGCGGATATACCCATAGTTACGTGTTTGATAGCTTTGCCAAATTTCAAAGCATTTCTGTTATGAACGTCAATTGTGATTGACAAAGCAATGATCATATAGATGAAGATACAAGAACTACTCTATATATCAACTCTCAACGTTCTGGCACCTTTTTTTAAGCTTCTTCTCCTTTTCTTCTTCCCTTGCTCAAAGTCAACAGCGGAAGAATGCTCTCTTCCCAACGAATCCAGATCTTTGACTTTATATATCCGCACAATCCAGTTTTCAGAAGTGAAAGCTGCGAAATGTCATTTATTGTATCACAAGTAACATGTACCCTCTTCGATATGGGTTAGTTTGGGGCCATCTTTCGGAACTATTTGATTTCTGACACGATCGATACAATCTTGTCCTCTAAATATTTCGCTAAAACTTGAAAGATCAGAGATATGTATCAAATCCATGATATGATACCGGTAATAAGACATCTTGTACAGCAGACTGTTTTTCATCGTCTCGCTAGCCTTTTCATCAATCTTATATTCGCCGGTTGCCGTGAAGAAACTTCGTTCGTTTACTTCATCTGGCCAGATACCTTCAGAAATTCTTATCATCCAGAGAAACTAGATAATTGGACAACTTCTTTAAGACTGAGCACAAACCTTATTCATATCATCTCCAGAGTACCCCAATAAACCTCCAAAAATTACAAGAATATAGTCCACATCATGATGTCGGAGAATAGGATATGCTTTTTCTTCGCTGGAAGCCATAGCTTTTCCTACAGTCTGCCTATTAACATTCGTCATAAATAAAAGACGTACAGCGATATGTGTGTTATTCCAGGTATTGTTGTCAACCAATGTAGTTCGATCGGCCATTCCTGCGATTTGGTAGCCGTAATCCCACCAGCTCATGATCCTCGCGTCGTAGTCTGTGTTCTTCCGTAGCCAAGAATAAGCCTCGCGGAAATCGTCGATGATGTGTTGACTTCCATCGGGCATTTTTGAGGCAAGGACAACAGATGGTGCGCTGTACGCATTGGAAGTGACCCAGGTACAATGATAGACGAATAGAACAAGGAAAAGACCGAAAGTGGAGGCGACGCCAAGTTTAGCAATTGGATTGAAGATTCCTATAATCCTGTCCTGAGAACCTAGACCTCTGAAGAGACGGAACATTCGGGGCTTATGTTGTTTGGCGGTGTCTACACCAGTTTCTGGCATGGATTCTGCGGGTTCGATGACAGGAGTACTGGCGTCGAGATAGACTTCGAGTAGGTTGCTAACAGCCATTGCAGCCGCAACACAGACACATGGAGTAAGAGCTAGCATCAACCGTACCATAACGCCTCAGATAAGTTGGATTCAAGGAAGTTGTCATACCGGAAAAGTAACTTGCCATAACGGCATACAAAATGACGAATACGTGTTCATCTCGCAACTCCCGGAAACACAAATAAATGCCAACAGGGAATAGCCAGACCAAGAATGATAAATCGAAGAAGAAACTTGGCCATGGCGTTGGCTGATGTTCAGAAACTGATGCAATGATAGGTATGTGGATTTTGGCATAGCCTGTATCCCAAAGACTATAAAATCGGCCAGTCCAAGGAGCAATAATCCCAGAAAGAGTTAGTGTGACCAATGCTCCAAAAGCAAGAATGAAAGAAATGAAGATAACTGCGCGGAGAAGTGATTTGAACTGATTTTGGGGTACATGAGAACGGATGTGTTCCACGAAGGCAATGATTTGGACAAGTCCGAATATTCCTTTCATCATTAAAGAAGTTACCTTGATTCATGAAAGTACCCATTGCAGCCATATGTTCGCTTGTTCGAATCGGCTGGAAGCCAACAAAAGGGACCTGCATACTCATCAAAGTCCCAAGGGTATAATAGCTTGAATATGCGACGTAAATTCGGTTCGAGAAACGGCCCATGAGGATAAGAACGAAGACATGTAATGGTATCATGTTTGTGATAAAAACGTAACCTCCCCATGCGGCGGCCATGTAGAAGTAGAATAAAGCGGTCGCCGCTGACCAAAGGACTGATCCGGTCTTTTGTGCCTTGATCCAGAGGAAAAAGGTCGTCATGAGCAGAGTGATTGCAATTGCTTCATTATCGTAGGAGCCAGCTACTGAACGAGAAATATAACCTTGAAGTAGTGAGATATCATCAGCTGGGAAAGAAAACCTGGAACAATGCCTACAAATGCAGCAGCCAAGAGTCCAGCTGACTCGTTCTTCATTTCCGTTGTGAAGAAATATGTTGCAAGAGCGGTTAGTCCTGAAAATCCAGGAGCCAGCATAACACAGATATTGCGAATCTCCACGGGAAGGTTGATCTTTTGAAGAAAATTGTAAATGATACCCGACGTGACCATCAACCCGGGATACAATGTCCCTCCCACAACTCTGCCGAGCGGATACCAACTGCGTTCATCAAACCAATTCCAAAATTCCTTTCTGATAAGTCTAATGTAGAGTTAATGTGTGATAATACATAGATGCCGTCTTCAACCAACTTTATTGATGCTCTATAATTGAACCAAGGATCGAACTAGATTTTAACCAGAGAAAAAGCTTCAAAAGCATACCTCGTGAATAATTGACTCAAATCGAATGACCGAAAACAAACGCGAACTAATGGCAGCTCCTGAACCAAGATGAATCCCTCGATCTAACTAGAGAACACACCCGCAATAAGAATGAGAATTAGCATTCTCAAAGGACCCATAATAGGCGATTGGGCCATCTGACCGGAGGGTTTCTCTGCAATTGCGGCCATGTGTTGTCACGAAGCAAAGCGCAGTGGAGAAGCTCTTATGAAGAAGACTGCCTATATGGTAAATATCTGTCCAAAATATACTCGCAAGGACAATTACCGTTCCAGACAAGCGAGATATGGAGATATAGGAGAAAGGCGGGGATAAACGTTGAGGTTTTGCGTGGCTACTGCAGTTGCTTTGCTACACCAAATAATCTTTCCACTGAGGTTTTTCACTTTCTATACATCCTGTGCTTTACTGTGTTTTACTGTGTGCATGGCCAATTTGTATCAAAAGAAACAACGGTGTCCTGAGTCCCGTTTTTCAATCTTGTTGGCAGGTCGGTCTCAGTACTAGGGGCAGAAGTTGAATATTGCGAGTCTGTGTCGATATTGAAATGATTCTCGCAGCAAAAACCAAAATTTTGTTGGACTGTAGGCACGAATCGTTGATTTGTTATAAGCGTGAGATGGGTGCTTTTATTGTTCTCATAGCATCAAATTACAGTCAAACCCCTGGAATTGTTTTCTTTGTTAATCCGTTATTTATCAGAATACATATTTGGCCATAGGTTTACAATACAGATCGAGACTCTAATTCCATATTACAACGCCTCGCGCCACTCCAATGTCTTCAAAACGTCATTCCACTCCATCAATGCGGTCCATTCTCAGTCAACCTAAAAAAGTCCGAGTTGGATCATCGAGAAATACTGAAGGAATACAAGATGAATTCCTAGAAGCTGATTTAACGACCTCCAAGTTGAACCGTAATGCTGTCAAACTGCACGGTTACGAAAGCGATAGCTCTACTGAAGCAAAACAGACCAAAGCAGACGATTCAGATATGTTTGGTGAAAGTACCAAGGATCAAGAAACAAAACTTAAAGTACGATTCATGGAAATAAATGAAATACAAGGTCAAGAAATGTCATCCAAGGATCTGCTTTCCGAGATTGATACGGAAGACGATGATGATGTCCCCGATGAAGAAATTGGACCTAGTGGCAAAAAACGAAATGCCCCACAAATAGAGGCTTTCAATATGAAGAATGATCTAGAGGAAGGCAAGTTTGATGAACAGGGGAACTTTGTTAGGAACGTTGGTGATCCTAACGCAAAACATGACGTTTGGTTAGAAGGAATTTCGAAGAAGGATATTCGTAAAGCGAAAGAAGCCCAGGAGAAACAGTTGAAAAAGAACGATGACGACTCTGAGATTTTTACCGAAGAGGAGCTATTACGTGAATTGATCGAGATGTTGGACTTGGAGGAAACAGTGCTAAATGGAATACGAAGGTTGGGAAAAGGGGACAAGAAGGATATGGAAAGGAAGCAACGGGTGGAGAAGATCACTGGACTAGCAGACAAGCTATTTGCGAAAGGTCATATCGATATTTATCAAGATACTCGAGAATTATTGATCGGAAAATTCAACAACAAGACAGGAACGAAGTGGATTGACAAGGATAACAAGCAGGAAGATATGTACGAGTACAAATGGTATGTTTTTATTGGAATCAAGATGGTTGATTAACCAGGCCCGGACAAGAGGATATCCATGGGCCATACTCCATCAAAGAGATCAACGATTGGGCTGAAGCAGGATACTTTGACAATGGCATTTCTGTTCGCATAGTTGGAACTTCAATATTCTCTTCAGAAATACCGCTACGCCCTCAGAATTAGCATGAACTTGAAACGATATGGTTACAAATCGGGAATTTAAAGTCATGTAATCAATTGGGATTTTGTTTTTTGCTCCTAGTTCACTGGTTCTTTCATGATGCATATTGACTGTTTGTATTTTATTTTGATCGAGCTACATAATTGGTTCTGAAATCGAGAGCTATTTATCACCTTGTAACAGATAAAATTAATCAAGTAAGTACGGAATGATTTCATAAAATCCACGACAAAAGTGCGGCAGAGGAGGACGTAGCTTTCAGAATAGTTTTGGCTAGCAGCAGAATAGTTATAGACGTGCGAATAGCACTTCAGATACTAAGACTATGGGGATGTCAAGGGAATGTTGGCGATTGAATTTCGATTGTATCATGTTTAGAATTAGTACAATTAACTACACCTGGGAATAAATCTAACTCGAATCTGGGATGGATAGGCAAAGCGTGCTTTTTGATTGAGATGAAAATCACCTGCTTACTCAATGAACTCCACATGGAACAACGTTTCCTTTAACTTGGAATACCACCAATAATGCTATCAACTCCACAATCAGTGGCTTCTCCAATGGAAATTTCGACCTCCTCGCCACCTTCTACAAAGCGTCAGAGATACTTGTCATCTAGCTCAAAAACAAAGAAAAAGACGCTTCTTACTGCCGAAGAACGTCAGGCGAATCATACTGCCAGTGTACCTTCCTTTGTATCATATTCTCTCGGCTAATTGAATTCTAGGAGCAACAAAGGCGTCAGAAAATTCGAGATGCGAGTATTCGGTTGTGTCAAGTTGTACCTAGCCTTACGGAAGATGTGTGTCGCAGTGAAGCAAGAGTGTTGAAATCAGGTGTGTATGGATCTTACGAGTCCAAAATTCATCCATGTAGCAAGGGAACATATAGAAGAGCTATTACAAGAGAAACAACGTTTACTGGAAGAAATGGACCGCCGGAATATGGAAACATGACGGTACTTGCAGATATTAAACATGTAAATAATCGGCTATTGGTGTCTACTCCTTGTTCTTCATAACGATCTAGTCACTATCCAGTCCTGTTTCCTCGGCCTCCTGATGTAGTCCTTCCCGGGCTTCTTTTAAACAGTTATCAATCAGTCGCAATGTGGCTCGTAAAGGTAAGCTATAGATTCAGTCAGCTTATGGCAGCGAAAGTCATACCCAACAACGTTATTATAATCTCCATTGATCTTTTCAACCAATAAGGCCCCGCGCCCCTGTATTCCATATCCACCTGCCATCGAGCTGGCTTCTCCACTTTCCACATAAGCTCGTAAAAACTCATCCGTCAAATCGCTCGAAAAGGTAACTATTGTTTCTTCGAGATGCGTTTGCAGGGAATATCCAGGGTAGACCGGTGCATCAACCAACGGAGCGATGACAGCAACTTGAGTATAAGCAAAGACATCAAGAAGAACGATACCCCCAGTGAATACTTTATGTTCTTTCCCTCTCAGTAATCTCAACATATTGAGATGCTCGACAGCGCTCGCTGGCTTCTCCAGAATGATACTCCCGGAAAGCACAATGGTATCTGCGGCAATCACCAAGTCAGGGGCGTTCTCCGATCCCTACGACCTAATTAACCGAGAAATATGACAATACATACCGCTTCCTCGGAATAGACCTTAATTGCCTTCTCCTGAGCTGTTTGAAGAACGTATTCAAAGGGAGTAAAATGTGATTGATCGAGATTTTCAGGATGACAAGAGGGAATCACTTCGACATTTTCAAGTCCCTATCACATAAATTCATGCTTCCTTTTCCCACGCTTTGGTACCATTTGTAATAACAACTCAATACGTCGTCTTGGCGCGTTAGTTCATAGCCGACGCGAATGCTCACGGTGATTGAGAAGCCAGTATGATCCTTTTCCCATGCAAATCGGTGAATGGCGAAACACGTAACGATACAATTTTGCTGTATGCCGGTGGTTCAGTAGGAGGTAACCCAGATTTTGCGCTCATGCTGGTTATGTAATGAAGCGGGCTGAAGAGATCCAAGTCGACGTGTCATTCGTTGATCAGCACTGCCAGACCTCCGCATTCCCATAAGCGAGTTATAGGTCTGAATTTAATGTAGAATGGCGAAATACAACATGCAAATCATTTTTGAGCGCGCTACAAAATCACTGGGTCTGATAATGAACTAAATCTTCAATGTAGGTATGGGCGGGGTTTTGATCTAATCGAACTTGTAAACATCAAAGTTTGACATCAAGAAAATAGCACATTACAGCTGGATACGGATGGGCAATGGACATTAACTGGGCTGCAACTCGACTTGATGGATAGCAAGTGGCTCTACACCCATAATGAGATCATTAGCAAGGCGCATTTCGAAAATTGTTTGTTGAACGTAATATTCAGCCATGAAACTTTAGCCTGGCTATCTGAGATTGATGATATGCTGAAAAACAACCATATATATCAAATAGTTAGCCAAAAATTACCCTCTCTTACTGGAATATAGGTCCAATAATAAAAGTGAGACTTTGTAAGGATATATCCAGAGTATTACCGGATATATCTTACCAATTGATCAAGTGGCGGAAAAGAAATAAGGGCATTTGTATCTAGAAGCATATGAAGGCTCGGGAGGCATACCTTAACCTAAGCTCATAAATCTACAAGCTTAGTTTAAGGAATATAACCTAGTCTTATTTGTATACAAGAGCTCAACACGTTACAGACTTCACGTAATTTTCCTTGAGTATCTTTAACCCTAGGAGATGATTAAGGGGATCTTGGAAACTCCCCCAGAAGGTCACTTGTGGCAATAACTGTTGATGACCAATTCAGAGATAAGATGTGTTCCATTGACCGTCTATGATCCATCGGAATTGTCAGCGAAGTAATGACAGTTTGACTAGTTCCGACATGACGCGATGTGGAGAAATCTTTGCAAAATGTATATGTAAAAACTATCTATGGGAAAGTGGAAAAATCAAGGAACTAAATTTATCGATCTTACTGAAGGTTGACATCAGAAGTACTGGGTTTATTTATGAGGCCTGTCCCCAACACTGACCCCGTCCTTCTTTTGTAGTTTTTGTATGAGGCGAAATTTAAGGGGAACGTCAGTGGCCGAACTTGTTGGTACAGGGATGTCTTGCTCGTCCGGACTGTCATCGAAGATGCTGTCATCGTCATCATTAGCTAGGTCGGTACTAGTGCTGCTTCGGGAATAGAGTCGAGTAGATACCTGCTTGCTGGAAATTGCGTTCTCAGATGGTATATTCTCGGCGTCAACTGCATAACGCCTAAAGAGATCTTGTGTACGATCCTGATATAACTCAGAATCCACAGTGAGTCCTGTTACTGCCAAGTTCTGGATAGCGTCATCATCATAAGGGGTCTCGTTGAAAATTGCATCATCTGCCTCGAGAATTTCAGGTGAAGAAACGTCAAGGCTCCAAAGTTTAATGAATTCAGGAGCCGACCATTGTGTAAAAACGACATTCATGTAGTCTTCTGCGATATGTTCAGGTTCTCGTTTATCTAGGACGTTGTGTGAATCTTGAGATCGACGGGGATGTATATGCGAATCAGTGGTGCTAGTCGGGTTTGATTCCGAAAGGGTTGCATCTTGGTCCGGAGTATCATCAGTGATTCCTTCGTCGTTGTCGTTGTCAGCCGTTATCTTTGAGGATAATTCTCGAAATTTAGGATAATTCCGTCGAGTCAGAGTAGTGTCTTGGTCATCATTTCCAGGAGCAAGTCCTTCTCTTTTAGAAAGAGGCTCAGAGTGTGGTGTTGGAGCTGGAATCTGTTCCTCGCCCCTGTGTTCTTGTGAATCAGTCTCATCTGGATCAGACGGTGAAACTGGAGTGGCAGAGGCGATGCTTAGTTCTTCGGAGGCGGTAGCCATATACTGTTCGACTAATCGTCAGAATAGGAACACTAAGAGGAAAACACAGCCATCTCCTTGAGAGCTGTAACAATCGGCATTCCCATTTCTGATGTCGCATTTTGCGTCCGTCAATTTTCCCGGGGCTATTATCAGCATATATTACGCTGAAGATCGCACGGAAGCCATAGTATTCATCCAACTCTTCTCCACAATCAAGTAAAGAGACCACCCCTCTATCACACAAAGCGAGCAATTTATTACCGTCACCGGAACATTGGCTTTCTGTACACTTGTCACCGGTCTGGAGACAAGATATCAACGATGCTGCAGCTAATGCCAAAATAGCTCGGTGAATCATGGTGTGTGATGTTCATCTAACACCAGGTGGCCGCCTTCTTTATTGAGAGAGACTGTAAATGATGACGTGATACATGACTGGTATTGATAGGAATTTGCCAAAAATTGTGGCTGGGCCGATACCCTGAATGTTATCGGAATTTTCCAGTCTCGCATTCTTCCCAAAATTCTTCCGGTAAAAGAAACATAAGAGGAATTCGTTGTGGAATCCCTGGTCGAATCATCGGACGTGAAGCAGTGATCGAGGATAACTATCACACCTCCAAAATCTCGATTTCACAATCCATGAATTAGCAGTGGTAGTATTTCCAATCCCGAAAGGCGCCTATTTAAACTCCTTTTCATTTTGAAAATGTCTAGGAGACGGGTGGAGTGATGAACAAGTTCACGATATCACGTGGAAAATGAGACTATTAGTCCTGGTATTATTTTGTCGTTTCTTTACAATTGCTGTCAGTGTTAGGCCTAATAATTGATCGGCTTTATTCTATATGAATTGAGAAAAGTTAGCTTTACCTTGATGGTCGCACTTCATTCAGTACAGTGGGTGATCAGTCTTGTTCGGGGTTAAGACAAAATGAACAAACTGATTTTGACTCCGATTTATGTACCACCAATGCCCTGAACGGAATAATTGGGCTGCCACGGTCACGCTCTTGACGAAGATCAGTGGCTAGTTCAAGAAAAGGCTTCCAATTAGACTAAACTAACCTGAGAAAACGAGCCACCAGAGAAGCCGCTGAATAGGAGTCATATCCTTAATAATCAAACAAACTTGTTATAAGGAACGTGTCCAACCAATAAAATTTTGAGAGGTATTTATAAAGCGCAAAGAAGGACATTCATCTTAGTGTTCGGTGTCTCTTAGTGTTCGGTGTCATGCGAACTCCACCGGCTTCGGAAGTGTAGTCTAGCCTAAAAGCAAAAAGCTAAGGCTTACTTAAGAGGAATCGGGAATTCTGGCCCGGCGCTCCTATAAAACCTCTTCACGCCATTTCTCCTTTCACCTGCCCCCACTTTGTTATTCATTTGATATTCCAGCAACTAACGACACCTATCAGTAATGGGCCAATCAAACAGCAAATCACCGGGATATTCGCTTCGAAGAGCTTCAACGCAGTTACAGAGGCTTAGTATCCCGAATTCCCTCCGTCGAAAAGTATGGAGCGAGCCATCGCGGAGCAAACCAAAAGGCTTGAAAGACCAATCACCTTTATCCTCTCTAATAGGTAAAATCGAATCTTATAAACCTCCGGTGCAACCCATGATATGTCAACTCTCGATACCCGAGCTCCGGCTTTTCGTCCTCGATCATCTACCTCTATCAGACCTACGAAACATCGGATTGACTTGTAAACACATGTTTCGAAAAGTCCATAGGTACATTGACGACCATGAAGCATTTCTACAACAGGACGTTTTCTTCAGCATGTCGACGGTCAGTAAAAAATTTGACTCGGAGATTACATACAACAGTCAAGCCGCTGCAAAGAAATATCTCAAAATCCGCGACGAAATCTATCGAATGGATCATCGGTTTCAAGTCTTTGAATTGGAACGACACGTTGAAGACCATCTACTTGCGCGTCTGCGAAAGATTGAGCTTGAACCTGAATCTGTCCCACCAACAAATATGGTTGAATTTTTGACGTACGCCATTCGTGGAATGCGCAAACAAGTGTTTTGGACGACTATCGAAACATTCCTTAGAACCGGTCAAGAAGCTTATATTGAAATGGCTACTCAAGTATACAAAGCTTCATGGCGCAAATTACAGGATGATCCTCTATATCAACGAAAAATTCAAAAGCTCCTTGGTGTGCTTGATGATATGGCCAGTGGAAAAACTTCCGCTCTGGAATTTCGAAGACAGTTGGTGGTTGTTTAAACATCCCTGTATTATAATTTCTTTGTCTACCTTGATTTGGCGCACAAAGTTGGTGTTGAGACGATTGTAGTTAAGTTTTGGTCGTAAAGGTGGGATGCAGGGTCAGCATAACTAACATGATGATTGGTCATTTTATGTATGAATACCATGGGTATCTGGAACCCCTCACAGTAAAATACCCGCATTTATTTGTTTGCTGCTCAGAGGTTTGGGTCGTTCAATGTTTCCAGGAAGCCCATTGGTAATTAATCCAATTAGAGACTCTAGATTCGTTATTCAATTGTGAAAAGGGGAAATGGGTAAACTGCCAACCAACCGAATTCCTAGCTTTAAATGCTATGGAAAAAGTTCCATCACAGATTGAGTTCTATCACAGGTGCAATCGAGAGTGTAAGGTGGTTAGATCACGCATGGTTAATAATTCTGCAGCATCTAAAGAGATAGTAATAAGTACTGAGAGCTAGGAGAAGAGAGGTGGCTCTCCAGATGTAAACAGTATATATGAGGAAATAATAAAATAACGTTGGCGCTTATTTGGCCTCAAGCTTCCGATGAATATTTGATTTTTATGTCGTCTGGACGCCAGGGTTCGACAGGCGTTTAAATAGTGTGGGGAGTCCAGGATCCCCACCGTCACCATCGGCGATCACGTAATACAAGTGCGATTCATTGAGAGGTAGTACTGATTAGAAGATTATACCATTTGCGAATTTTCGATCGTCTGTTGTTAATACCCTCATGTGAATATCCATGGAGGTAAACTTTTCATAGAACGGACTGCCACAGCCACCAAATGGCCTCGAAATTCAAGTAATGGACAAGCTTAAAAGTGGACCAGAAGAATAGTAATATATGAATGGTTTATAATATTATATTAAATCATTCATGTTACTATACCATTCATACCTTTTGTCTTTACGTCTAAAGATCATATCAAACAAGGAACGAGATCAGTCGTACATTTTGAAATATTCGTCATTGTTTTCTCAATGTTCGTGGGAAGACTTTTGTTTGTCATTAGCCAAAAACCAAAGACAAGATTCATTTACAACCCAGTTGAATGTGAGAACCTAGCAAAAGAGAATGCGACGGGTCACTTTAAATTTAATGCCTATCCCACAAACTTTTCGGCTACGTCTACTATACATTTCTCTTCTTAATAAAACATTTTACGACCAGGGATAATATTCGAATGAACCAAGTCATTTAGAGAATAAGACCAGCAAGCAAAACAACACCTACAAGGTATGACATTTTGTTTCTAATCGAACCGGCAGTGAAACTAGGAATGGGACGCCTTAAGCTAGTAGGTGAAGTACGCTGTCCCACTGATGCAAAGCCAGTAGGATGAGTAGTAGTCTTGAGCTGTCCAACTGGTTCTAGATAGAGATCTTGCGGGAAGGGATTCAAAGGTTTCTGGGTGACTACAATCTCGGCATTGTCAGATTCAGGGAAGGTTTGAACTTTGACTTCGCTAGAAGGTTTAGAGGCCACTAGGACTTGTCCCTGGAAAGTAGATGCTTTGACCTTAGCATATGCATCAGCATGAGCGTTTGCGCGAGCTTCATGAGAGTTTAGCCTGACTTGCATGTTTGAGAGAAGCAGTTTTCTTTGGACAGTTTTGAGCTCTACTATGGTTCCAACCAATGATTTTGTCTTAACTTGTGGTCCTACAACAATTGGAGGCTTGTTGAATTGCCCAGTGGGGTTTTCGGTCCGTTGGGAGAACGTGTGTGAGGAAAATTTGGTTTGACGAGATTTCTGAGTTTTTTCAGTCCGTTGGGAGAAAGAGCGGGAGGGAATATTCGTTTGATGAGATTTGCGAGTTTCAGTCTGTTGGAAGAGAGTGTCGGAGGGAAAATTCGTCTCATGCGATTTATGAGTTTCGGTCCGTTGAACATTTGTCTGATGAGATTTGTGAGTTTCGGTATGTTGGGAGAGAAGATTTGTCTGATGAGATTTGTGAGCTTCGGTCCGTTGGGAGCATGAGGGAATATTCGTTTGACGAGATTTGCGAGTTTCAGTCTGTTGGAAGAGAGTGTCAGATGGAAAATTCGTCTCATGAGATTTATGAGTTTCGGTCCTTTGGGAGAGAAAATTTGTCTGATGGGATTTGTGAGCTTCTGTCCGTTGGGAGAGAAAATCTATCTGATGGGATTTGCGAATTTCGGTATGTTGGGCGAGAAAATTTATGTGATGAGATTTGTGAGCTTCGATCCGTTGGGAGAGAAAATTTGTCGGATGAGATTTGTGAGTTTCGGTCCGTTGGGAGAGTGTGTGAGAGCGAAAATTCATTTGACTAGATTTCAGAGTAATCGTAGTGACAGGCATGTCATCTTGGGAATTGCGATATAGAGGTGTGGTATTGTGTTGAGAGGACCGAGTGACAGAACGTGTGTCGAGGTCAACAAATTCCTCATCAGACCTAGAGCCCTCATCAGATTCTGCATCAGATTCAGATTCAGATTCAGAGTCTTCCTCAGATCCAGAGTTCCCATCAGATTCTGCATCCTTATCAGATCTATAGAGATCATCAGAATCTGTATCCTCATAAAATAT
>LXFE01000118.1:0-29774 GCA_001929475.1 Neolecta irregularis DAH-3 | reverse complement strand
CTGACCAAGTTGATCCGAAACAAGCTCCGATAAGCCTTTGATTCTGCCAGACATATTGAACACAGACTTGTGATATCGTTGATAGTACCGGGAGAGGTGATTTGATACAATGATCGCGATTGGTCTTGAGGGCTCTGCCAATAAAATTGGTGTTGGGATAATCCGTCATCCTTACCCAAATGGTCGAGCAGAAATTCTTGCGAATATCAGACATACATATATAACGCCGCCCGGTCAAGGATTCCTACCGAGGGATACTGCACAACACCACAGAGAGTGGGCGAACAAGCTAGTAAAGACAGCTTTGCAAGAAAGTGGAATCACGCCAAATGACATTGATTGTATATGCTTCACTCAAGGTACGTCAACTGCGTGTTTTCCTGATCAAAAGGACCTGGGATGGGCGCTCCTTTACAATCTGTTGCTCTAGTTGCGAGAACATTGTCACTTTTATGGAGGAAACCACTTGTGGGAGTCAATCATTGTGTCGGACGTATTTCGCCTGGGAATATTTATGAATAACTCTCAATATAGACATTGAAATGGGGCGTGAGATCACAGGGGCTGAAAATCCAATAGTTTTGTATGTGAGCGGAGGAAATACTCAGGTCATTGCGTATTCAAAACAACGGTGCGTCGCAGTATTAGAACAACTGACCAGAGATACCGAATATTTGGAGAAACACTCGATATTGCTGTTGGGAACTGCCTAGACCGCTTTGCGCGAACCATCAATTTGCCAAATGATCCCAGTCCTGGCTATAACATTGAGCAGTATGCTAAACGGTATGTCTACAGGGAAGACATGTATAAATGTGTGTAGCGGTTCTCGTTTCGTGGATCTGCCGTACGCAGTCAAAGGAATGGATTGTTCCTTCACTGGCATCCTTGAAAGAGTAGACTCATATGCATCTTTGATGTTACGGAAGACCTTGAAGAGCGAATCTGATGGCGCTCTCATTACCAAGGAAGACTTGTGTTTTACATTACAAGAAACAATATTCGCCATGCTTGTTGAGATTACTGAGAGAGCCATGGCACATGTTGGCAGTCAAGAGGTGTTGATTGTGGGAGGTGTGGGCTGCAACGAACGATTACAAGAAATGATGGCTATGATGGCCACGGAGCGAGGAGGAGCAGTTTTCGCAACTGACGAAAGGCAAGTTGGTATATTCCACATTTTAATATCTAGATTCTGTATCGACAACGGCATTATGATAGCCCATGCGGGATTACTTGCGTTCAAAACAGGATTACAAACGCCTATTGCAGAGTCTAGATGTACACAGAGATTTCGAACAGACCAGGTTCATGTATCATGGCGCAGATAAATCGTTATCCATGAATAAAACATCGTTTGCCCATCCTTGTCCTACTTCAAACTTTTTTGTCCGTATGAATGCACTAACGTTTTCTTGGTATCGTAATTCCTCGAGATAGCCGGCCACTTGTCGCAATACTGTATCGTTTCCCTCCTGCAGTCTCTGCGCATTGTATTCGGGTACTTCGACGTGGTTGTATGGCTGAGCCTGTGCCTTTATGAACGAGTCGTCTAGCAATATGGTAGTTTTTTGTGACCAAGGTCCGACCTGGCCCTGAAATGACGGGTATCTCCATACTTTGGGAAGCAATTTGAAGGTTTTGACCTTTTTCTTGTATTCCATCGGCGTCAGACCAAGCGTATCCCGCGACCAAACTGCAACAAGCTGCTCGCGTTGCTCGTGGGTGAAGCAGTCGTTGATCATAGCCTGTACATTCACAGGCGTCGCCGAGGACCAGATCATGACTTTAAAGTTTGCAAGAACATAGTTGATAAACTCCTTGAGATGCGGACGCGGATATGGTTTAGTGCTTCCTCTGTGCGGATCAGACTTGTCTCTGTAAAGAAGAGTCCCGTTTAGGTCGAGGATCAGCAAATGCGACGACGACGGCAAGTCTAGCCGTTTCGGTTCTTCCATTGCGCCTGTCAAGTACTGATCACTCGGTTTTGGCGCAGGTATGCCGATTCGAGGAAAGGGCATCGGCAGGTCGTGATTGCTGTATTCAACAATAAGCGGCGGTTGGAAATTCACATCCAGTTGGCGACAAAGGCGCCCTTTCGACCTAAACAGTCAGGAAATCCTAATAAAACGAAGAACCGTCGAGCAGAACGAGGTTTTGAATCTGTTTCTCCTCTTCCATAACTGCGCGGTCGTGATTCATGTTCCTGCACATTCTGTCCTCTTCTCCCAGGAGGAACATATCGCGGAACATCTTCTTCAAACGAATACGATGAGTTACAGCGGTGAGAAGATTTTCGAACAGGACCGAACGCGCGTCCAGTCATTCGTTGCAGACGAGTCAGCATTGAAGTATTTTTTGGGCGGTAACTTTTTAGCCACACCACTTCAAAAACAGACTCAGAATGACACTGAAATCTGCAGCACCACGATCAAGCAAGCATGCGCCTATGGAGACTTCCAGCAAAAAACCCCAACCGCGTAGACGACAAGCTGTTCATGTCCCTAAGATCGAGAGGAGAGACCCGCGGTTTGATTCGTCGTCCGCCCAGGTTGAGGACAATCGCCATACAAAGAACTATGCTTTCCTGCAAGAATACCAGAAAACAGAAATTGAGATGATCAGGAAGCAGATTAAACAGACAAAGATTCCAGAAGAGCGCGACAGGTTACAAAATACTCTGCGTTCAATGGTGTCTATCGCATCTAATCTTCTTTTGACCTCCAGGAATCGCGTCAAAAGGCCAGAGAGGATAAGAATAGGGCCGAAGAGATTCTGCGAGAACAAAAGGCAAAGGAACGAGAGCTAGTCAAGAATGGAAAGAAGCCGTTCTTCTTGAAGAAATGTAAAATTTCTACAATTCTTGTCTTACTGACCATTCAGCGGACCAGAAAATGCTCATTCTACAAGACAAATTCAATTATCTGCAGGGAACAAGTGCTCTAGAAAAAGCTCTGGAACGAAGACGGAAGAAGAATAGTTCAAAGGAGAAGCGGCGTCTTCCGTATAGCAGACCGCAATAATAGGCAGGTTATAGCATAACATATAGTTTCGGGGCGTCAAGGGCAAATACTTTTATAAACAGTATTTAGGGACTATAAACGGATTCAATCTACTTGAACACCTTTCCGTCAGCATAAGATTTTCCATCAACAGAGTTGTCCCAGGCCCAACAGCCTTCAACAAATGCCATATCTTGAGAGTTGGATGGGTTGAGCTTCTTAAAGGAATAGCTCTCTGAGTAATGGTTAGTATGTATGATACAAGAAATATACCATAATCCGGTGCAACTTCGAACGCGTGTAAATAATCATTACCACGTACCATGAAAACACCACTGATCAAATTATCGTTATTAGTGCCATAAACACCCATGCTTCCGAACAAGTACTACGAGCGTGAGCGAAATTCTGGAGAATTGGGATACCTTTCGACTTGCTTCAAGCCGGGCATACAAACCGCCAACAAGATTTCCACTCATGAATACTTGGGTTAACTCGTGATTGTACTGGTTTGATCAGCTACACTGCGATGCGGAGATAAACCTTATAGTCGACCCGGTATAAGCTGTAATCAGAAGAATCAAAGTTCTTCCAGAACCATTCGAGAGCATCAGGTCGCGTCTCATTGTTAGAATAGAAGCGCTTCCATTCATCAAGAGCGAGATTTGGCTTTCCGAGAGCCTCAAGTGGATGTTTGGCCTTGGGCTCTTCCTTGGGCATATCGTCCTCTTCTTCCGCATCGGTAGGCTTGGGTTGAGCAGCAGCTTTGGAAACCTCCTTCTTGACCTCTTTCTTGGGAGGAGAATATTGGATGGCTTGCTCGACGAGCTTGGGTTCATCGGCGACTTTTCTGTAGCTTGGTTGATTTCGAGCAGTTAAATACCAACGGGTAATACAGGGATGCTGTCTTCGCCATTCGGCATCAAGGACCTGTCTTGTGAGAAAAAGTGAAGTGTACTCAACCTTGCCCTTTCAAATCCTCGAGTCATATGAGCAGCCATAACAATATCCGCAAGAGAATATCGTTCTCCGACAAGAAAAGTGCAAGACTTTAGTTTCTTCTCCAAAATGGTAGCAATTTTATTAACCTTCTCTTGAGCGGTTTGCACGTCTTTCTTGTTGTAGGGCTGAAGACCAGAAAGAGGTCGGAACCAAGCGGCGATATTGGGAAGAACTTCAGAGTTTGCAAAAGACATCCACTGAATTATAGAAGCGTATTCCTCTTTGGTCTTTCCGAGAAGAGTACATTTCTCGTTCTGAGCGGCAACTACGAGATCAGTATAGAACGCAATGAAAGAAAAGGTAGGATAGAGATGGAATTATCAGTGAAGTATGTTGTCAACAGTAGTTCAGCCAGGGATAACTGTGTAAAAAACACTCATCATATGTAATTGAACTGAGTAGAAGAGGAGAAAATCTCTTACAGTAAAGCGTTATTGCGATGGTTTCATGGAGTTGAAATCCATCGGCCGATTCAAAGGCAGGTATCTTCATCAACACAAAGTTTCCATCTAAAAGAGGGTACCTTTCCCATTGGGAATTTCTCGAGATATGCAGAATTTACGTTGCCTGGCTGTGTTGGGATAATCTGGATTTCCAAGTCATTCTCCCGAGCTACGATTCGAGGAGCGATTGACCGGGCATTGTCCTTGAATGATAAGCCCAGGGTTGTTTAGGAGTCTACGCATACCTCGAAGGTATAGAGTTTTCCAAAAGGCGCCATCGTCTTGAATATGAGCAAACAACCTTGGCGGTGAGTCGCCGACTTTTCACAAAGTAATAAAGGCCGCTAATTCAGGCTTAAAGGAGCAAATTTTGACAAACATGGGCCCAAGAAATACGGGATTCACTGAAAATACATTATAATCTCATTCCTCTTTAGAACTATAAGCAATTTCGTAGTGACATGCTGAAACGATGCAAACTGTGGCTGCAGAAAATATAATCCTTGTCCAAAGAATAAAGCTTTTAACGTTTGACCCAGGTATACTTCTTTCGTGCTGGAAATGAATTAGCCAGTACATCAAGGACGACTGAGAGAGGCAACCTTTTGCTTGACCGGGTTTCTTCCGTTCGACCTTGCGTGAATCTCGAGTAACGGAACCAGCTAAACGAGTGAGTGGTATCTAAATGAGAAATCCAACCTTTTCTAAGGACTTGCTTCCAGAATGGATTGCGTTGCAAGAGAGCTCTCGCTATTGCTAGCTTGATTGCCTGTGCTTGACCTTGAATTTAGATTCACGTAGCTAAAGGTAGACAATACCAGTTGTGCCTCCGCCGCTGGTTATTGCCCACACATTAAAGTTCTCTCGTTGGTCAAGAACTTTAAGCGGCCAAATGACTTCTTCGCGATCGCTAAGTTTGCCGAACACATCACCCAGTAATTTCCCATTTACCATGACCATTCCTTCTCCCTCAACGATCCACGCTCGAGCAGTGGCGGTTTTGCGTCGTCCAAGACCATATGTCCGTCCCCAGTGATCAGGTCCTTCGTATTTACCAGCATTAACGTTGTCTACTGAAGGCCTTCGATACGACTCAATTAACTTTGCTATATCTTCAGGTAAAAATTGACGGTGTTTCCGATTCAACTTTCCCAAGACGTCGGTGAGTTTTCCGTAAACAGACGATGACACTTTCGCTCCTCCAACGGTAGCTCGATATTCGGATAGTGGCATCCAATTAGTAGGCGGAGTTCTGGTAGTAGAATCGATGAGGGATTCGACAAAAGCGCTCTGAGTTGTCTGCGTACACTTTGCGTATTCGGGAAACGAGGCATATTGTCGCAGCGTTCCTCTCAAATCGGCTATATCCTCGTATACTTTTGCATGACCAGAGAAGTAAGCTGGACTCTCTGGGGTAATATTCCACTCAATCTGCTCTCGCCGGATCCTACGCGCTCGTTCCATCTTTTCGTCTTGTCTGCTCATTCCATCGGGTCGATTTCCAGGTCTATTCGCGTCACCGCGAGAGTGTGTCTGAGACTCTGTGGTAAGAAAGCGTTTTGCACCAGAAAAAAAAGACTTCTTGCTGTAATAGTGCAGAGTCAGGGCCATCGTTATTCTGGTGTTCTAAAGGTCAAAAGAAATTCCTCGGCAAATATTCAACACCATGTCCTACGTCATATTCGGCAAGAGAATTGCCTCTGAATATGTGAGTACATCGACATGAAATATCACTGAATATATCTAGCTGTCTATCGGCACGCTTACGCTTGTAGGAGTTGGATCCTGGCTTGCTATGCGGGGAAATAAAGCTGCTGATGCGGCAGAAAAATCTTCAGGGGAGCCTCAAATCACTGCCAATTCCAGCGCAGAGGAGGCATTCATTCGGTATGGTTTTTTGGCATTTTTGTTGATTTTAGCGACTACGTAAAACGTGAAGGCGGTAAGGCTCAGTTGTCTGCTGGCAGCCCACCAGCACATTAGGAGTACTCTGCAGTCCCATGAACATCATCAACTTGGTTGAAATTATTCTGTTGTATGCTTAATCTTTGCCGGATCAACAAACATGTTGCCATGAACACGGTTTTCATGAAACAATGAAACCAGTCAATCCAGGCTATTCAAACCCCTGACGCTTGTTCTGACAGGTTGATCTTTGCGATGTGCTCAGCCACTTTCCACTATCTGCTTCAACTTTTGGATGCCAAGCAGGACCTTGGCATCTCTCATTCAACTCTATTTTCTGATCGGTCGCTCATTTTTATAGCTACCATTCGATATATCGCTTGTGTCGTGGTTCTTTATTTGGATTTCCTACAACCTTTCAGCTTTTGGGACACTCAAATGACAGAACAAACCCCTTCTCTTCTTACCAAGCTATGCCGTTCAGCATCTCTGCAAGATCTCAAGAAAAGCCCTACAAACCGAAAACTCCACCGCTGTCGTTCTACTACACTCATTCGTCCTCGTGGTTCTCCTAAACTTAACTCTACTCCCCCCAAAATATTGCAGAGAGATGAGTCTATTCCGGCGGTTCATTTTGCAGTTCGTACATTCAGCGATACATGCTCCACATCCCTAGAGAGCAGTAAAGGATCGGAAACCACAATCAGCCCAGTTTCTTCAAAACCTGCGTTGTCAAAAAGTAATAGAATTCGATCTGCTTTGAGGAGACGTTTCTCTTTTTACAGAAAAAGTTCTTCCAAAGACATGAAGCAACAGCCAGAAATTCCTCCTGTGCTAAAATTACCATCGTTTACCGATACCCCGCCACGATTGGACATTGAAATTCCTATTTTCGTTATGGATGATTTCCTGGACCTCAAATTTAACCAATTGGCTATGGGTTCTATCGTTCCTCTAGAAAATGAACATCTAGCACCCACAGTTCCTGCCCACACAGAGGCAAGTTTCGGCATTTTGGAGCCATCGTGCTTGGAAACTAGTCATGATCGTGTACAAAATCGCACCAAAAACCAGGAATCTGCAATTCATGTCGTACAACATACGAGCAAACGTTCGCCTTCTCAGATAAATTCCACGGCCTCTTCCCCCAGCGCAGGCTCAGATGATGATGATCCAACGACAGAAGTTCCTTTTTCGTACACAATGGCAAATATATACAATCGTGCGAATGCCAGAAAGGTTTTGAAAAAGTATTACCAGGCTGGAATTGAAGAGCCAGAATGGGAAATGGTAACTAAATCCTCAAGAATAGGAGAAGATGCGGCAGGTCCTTCTTTTATCCAGTCGTCTCCCGCCAACTCCATAGGGCCTGCAGACTCCACGATATCGAATGACACGCATCAACCCGCAGGTACATTTGTTAGCTTTCGCCGTATGCAAAGTCTGAAACGCGGCAAGTAATACCCTGGTTTCCCCACTCTAGTGAATTGATCCTGCTGATCAAGATAAAAATTTGTATAATTTGTTAAGTATAACCACTTCATCTATGTTCATATCGAGGCCAAGTGAACTGCTTGTTTATCACAGCAAAAACAGCAGTGCTATTTACTTCTCTCGGGATATTCGTAATAATAAGAAAAGTTGGAGTTATCTAATTGTCTGATACTAAAAACGAGACAAACCTGCCTAATTAACTATCGAGACTACAGAGAATCGATACCCGCCAGGGTAATAAGTAAAAATTATAAAAGAAAGAACACGGAATATCCACCCCTGGAGTCTATCTAGTGACTTCCCCAAGCGCTCCGCATACTCCCGATTATCAAGAATACTCTGGAAGATAATCAAACGATGAACCTCTTCCGTGATATGCCGAGGATGAAATAAATTAAAGGCGCATGAATCTGAAGGAAACCAATGACAATGATTTTAGGATAAATATTCGAAATAAAAATATTTGATTTCGAGTAGATTTGAATGTGTTCTATTGAGTGGACGATCGTTACGGGTATGTGGCAAGAAGGTGACTTTGCCAATACGATATACTGAAGCAGAAAATGGATATGAATTTCCTATCTTCTATGAAACTCCACCAGCAGTGAAAATATTTGCCTAGCAATCATGGGTATCTTTCAACAGAATTGATAGTAGGATGTTAAGTTCACTACACTTCAAAACGGCCAACTCGACTTTCAAGTTTGACTAGTGGACAGGGTTATCTCTAAAGATAATGGCATTTTACTTCTTCTACCTCTTCCAGCTCCACTCCCTCGTTTCGTTATAACTCATCTAAATTGCACGACTTTAATACGTCTCTCTTCTCTAGTCTCAACATTTCAAGATTGAAGTTTTCGAAATATCAGGGCAGACTACAAGGTCTGGTCACAGGAATCCTGTTGCACAACGTGTTCATCAATCTGGCATTTAAATAGGGCTTCTCGCAGCCTCTGGAATATCGGTGGGTTCAAAACACCTTCGAACGAACGAGTAAGCTCGAGTTCGTGCTCTTTTATTTGCCTAAAGAGGGATGACAAACCCTACCGCCAGGGTGCAGCATGACCTTGGTGCTTCCAACGCACTCTATAACCAAAGTCCAGAAGATCTCATGTCTTATCAGAACCCATCCGATTCGTTCGGTTCTCAGCCACAGTATATGCCACAACAAACGCAGGATTCTCGGCAATTTATACCGGTGACGCAGCAACAGATTGGATCACCTTTACAATCTCTAAATCGCCCTGTCAAGTCGTTAGGTTCAGAAATTCCAGATTCGTACGGAGTAACCGGTTACGATACGCAATACGGAAACCAACAGATGCTAGACCATTCTCCTGATGTTTACCTTGAGCGAGCTTTCAATCGGTTCGATATGATGCTCAAAGATTCGGTTCGCCAGATCGGGGCAGGAAGTACCCTTGATGCTTCTCGAACTCTATGGGCTTTAACGAACTGGATCGTTCAAAGTGTGAGTGATTTAGGTATATAGAGTTGCAAGAATGCCTACTAACTCGAACCAAAGGCCTAACAACTGATGACCCCACCTTGTTTCAAGATCGTTGCGCTTTCTGGAGGGATCTCAATAATGGGTATATCAATACTCTTTAGACTGAACCAAAAACTGAAATCTTCCAGTTGGCTATATTTATTTCGATGCGAAGTCACGAATATTACTGCTGGATCCTCGTCACCAGAACAGATGTTGAGTCAGGTGCATCTTGAGCTCATAGGAAGAGAGATTGTAAGATGGGCAGGTTTGTCACCCAGAAAGGTCTCACACGCTCAAAATGAAAGACACCCTTGAGCCTAAAGGACTGGTGGACTATGAATTGGGATTTCATGAAGAAAAACTTATTAATGGTATCAAAAACCATACGTATCGCATATGCCAACTAAAACAGGTCTGATAGAGGTACTAGAGGCTCGAAAACAACTGCAAATTGCACAGGTGGAAGAACTGGAACACCATTCAGCGGGATCACCGAATTTCCAAAAGGAGGGTTCTTCAGGACGATGACAGCAAGCAGGAGGGGTATCGTGGATTACTGTTGGATCATTATTTATTTATTCATTTATCATACCATATAATATCATCTATATTCCAATGGTTTCTCGTACTAGAACTGATCTAGTGTCATACTCATGGCAATGTCCTAATAATGATAAACCTAGTCAAAAGGAAGGAGCTATACAGTAGTTTGAACCATTTCCTTAAATTCTTCGAAACATATCTTTCCGTCTCTGTCCTTATCAGCTTCCATGATTGTCTGCAATATGAATGTAAGCTTCCATCCGGAACCATTTTGGACAAGCTACCTTATCAACAATCTACAATTGGTTTAGAGGCTATTAATGGTACTAGCGAATGTACCTGTTGTAACTGTTGATCTTTCAGATTATTCCCAACCATCATCTTTAACACGATGAATAATTCCCCATTTGAGATATAACCATCTCGATCCATGTCATAAACTTTAAAGGCAACTAAACTCAGAATCCCCTTGGAAGATGCCTTATACATCGTAACTTCTCGTCCTTATTCCCTTTGCTAGAGAAAGCACTTAGAGCGGTGATAAATTCTTTGAAATCGACATCACCGCCGCCATCCTCATCCAGAATTGAAATCAAGCGAGTAGCAAGAGGATTACTGGCAATCTGAGGAATAGATAAAAACTCGTCGCGGTCGATTGAGCCTGAGCCGTCCCTGTCCAACTTCATAAAACGTTTACGCAATCGATCGACTTCTGCAGCCGAGACTGGATAATCAGAAAACCCCCGAACGGCTGAATAGAACAATGCGATTGGGACACCAAGTCCAAGATTTGGGAGTTGCCCTGGCCCATAGTGGAAAATTAGGTCAATTGAGAATCTGGTGGTGTTCGTTCCAAGTACACCAGGGCTACGTGTTTATCAATCGTGTTTCAGTTTCTCACGGAAGATTAGACCCGACTCAGAGTACCCATAGCTCTAAAACCCTATCTGGTTCGCTGAGCATACAGGTGTGTTCCTGGTATGACTGACATCCTGAAGGCAACCTAACACGGTGGACATTGACGTCATGTCTCAAATGGATAGTGCGATATCTATTGTCCTCATGCATTTCATACTGCTACTCGCTGGTGCAATGAAGAAACTGTCTACTCTATCGGCCGGCAAAGACCCTACAAACAGCATACTAGCTCTGGGAAACAGAGGTGGTTGTCGCAAGAATGGAGGTGGCGATCCTTCGCGTCGCCCAAACTCTCCACCCAAAACAGGCTGAGTGAAAATTTGCACCCCTCACGCCCCCCTTATTGGCGCTATCCCTGAATCTGCTTTCTCTGACCACGCCTTGCTGTCTGGCTCTCCGCAAATTCTGAGACCCGCCCTTACCGAGACCTGTTTTCTCTGTTGCATGGAAAGATGGCCACAAAGGGCGGGTCCGCACGCATCCGCAACCGGAAAATCTCCATTAAGCAGTATCTCACAATCATCCGCGGCCCAGATATCCCGGACATTGATGAGGATTCTGCCTTTCAGCGGAGCGCTACACAGATTGAAACGGGGGTTGATAAGGACGAAGAAGTGGTGAGTCATCCCCCTGCTTTGCCACCAAAACATCACCACCTGCGGGTTTTTTGGTGGTGAGTTTGTCGCATAGACGAGTCCACCCTGCATGCAGCACACTAATCTTTGCAGGAACACCATCTCCAGGCTGCTCTCGCTTCACAGGCAGTCGCTACTGGACCCAAGCCCGAGCACTTATACATCCCTACGCCGGATGCTTCTAAGAAAGTTAAGGATTATGATGTCCATTATGCCAAAAGCTTCTCCCAGCCAACTTCATATATACGCTCCTCTGCCACAGTCGAAGATTATGAGGGATGTCCATATTGCATGGATGAGCAGGATGAAGCATTCCTTCGTAAAATGATTTCGAAGCGCTCCAAAGAAACGGATATTTCGGAAGACGTTTTTGAGCTTGTAATGCAATTTTTTGAGCAAATTACGAATGAAAACCAGCCCTTCCTGTCGCTGGTACCATTGTCTTATGAATGAAACCCTAAAGTGATAGGATCCGACGAATGTATCGTCATTTGAAGAACTCGAAAAGAGCCTTGAACGTTGTGAGCTTTCTAAGTATCGCTCATCCGCAAAATCTATATACGGCCATTGGAGGCGCAGAAGACTTGAGAATGCTGGAAAGCCCTTGATGCCTGTGCTAAGAGTGAAAAGCCAGCTTCAGAGATTCGCCTAACGATAGTTTGAGGAAAATGAAAAAGACGAGGGGGACCCATACGTATGCTTTCGGCGTCGGGAAATTCGTCAGGTTCGGAAAACTCGTCGCACGGATGCCCAAAGCTCAGAAAAGCTGCGGAAACTGAGAGCAGAAATGATAGAAGCTCGTGATTTGATAGCTATGGTTCGTGATCGCGAGAAGATGAGGAAAGATAGCCTGGTCATGGATCATCTTATTTTCAACCAGCGATGTACAGTCAAAGACGTGAAGCGAAAACTTGGAATTCAAGGCGAAGATGAAGACCTCGTTTCTCATAAGGTATCAAAAAGCCCCGATGCTGTTTTCAACGTCTAGATCAAAAAACCGCGTATACAGTCAGAGGTTGGTGCTATTCCGCTCGTTCGACATGCTGTACTTCGTCACGGATCTCTTCGACCCGAAGAACCACTCATTAGGCTCGAAGACGTCAGAGCTAACAAAGTTCGAGAAACCGAGTTAGCAGTAAGTGAAGCGCTCGGTGTAGAGAAAGCTTTGCAGGCAGGATGGTCCGATTTATCAGAGGTAAAATCACTGACGCTAACCCACTGAAACCCCAGATTTCACCTGTCGTTACGGTAGCTAGAATACCATCGAATTTTACTCGAGACGTTTCGTTCATACCTGTAGAACCTCAGGAGGTTCTATCGAGCACCTCTCAAGATCTGCCTTTGTCTAATTCGTTACTATCAAATGCATTTTCTTTCAAAACTAGATTAAATCGATTTCAAATTACTCGATTGCCGATATCGCGAAGAACTGGTCGTTCTAATCGCACTTTAGTAGAATGCCCCATGTACCTTCGTTCGCGTACATTATGCGGAGAGCTACATGATGAGAGAGCTAGAGATCGAATAAAATACGATTTTGACCCGTTTGATTATGATGACGTCGTGAATGTGGATAATGCGGGAGATAAGTCAGTCTTTACTCCCAGTGATTCGTGCTGACCGTCAGTTCCATACGATTTCAGGCATGGCTGATGAAAGAAGCCTTGGATGATCCAGTTTTTGGATCCCAGTCTCGGTCATAGAGACTTTATGTATTGCTTCCCAAAATGTTCTTTGTATAAAAAGTTGAGTCCTGCACATCTGTAAATAGAGGGATTGGATAGTAATTGCTTACACCTTAATCAGAGCTCTGATATTTCTAGTGCGATCTTATGAGTATCGCACGCTACTAGAACACCATTATCAACTTCCATATCTTGACAAATAAAGCGGGACTCCGGCTGCTGGATGAAGTGACGAGTGAGTTTTTCGATGAGTTTGTATTAAAGTTGGGAATCGGGACGAAAATTTTCCGAAGCCTGATGTCGTTCATTCCCAAGAGTTGTTCCAATATCCATAAGAGAAGCTTGAAGAAGTCGGTCCAGTCCACTCCATCATTTTCGCGCATTAATTTCTGCGATAATTCAAGAAATTGAAGATTATTTGTTGATTCCACAAGATCTCTTAGAGCATGCAAAGCTGCAAAATTTGCCCTTACAGCCCATTGATAACATCGATTCCAGGCAGCTGACGTTGATCCAGTTGAGGTTTAGTGGAACCGTATCGGAAGGATTTGAGACTGAGTGATACCTATAATAATAAGCGAACTTAGGAAAATGGAAGTACTACCATCCTGAGGGAACAGAGATCGTCTGGCAGACTTCTACGACGGATTCTTGAGCTTGTGCGATATAAGGATAATTAGAAGAGTCTGCATTGAAGAGATCTGTTATTAATGTATTTTTATTGTAGCCGTAAAGATAAGATGTGAACTCGGGTAGGACAAAAATCCATTTCTTGCGCCCACACAAGTTGGGGGAAAATGAGTGACTGTGATAAACGTCACGATGCATTGGCGTAAAGGTACTACAGGGGTTGGAAGACGAACGATTGAAATGGCGAACCCGTCATCCCCTAAGTATAGAAACTATCAAGTCAGTTCCTGATTTCTCGCCAAAAAAGCATGCTTGAAAATCATCATTAGTTTGGGCCATAGAAAAGTCATTCAACCAGTCGGCTAAAGAATGAGAAAAACATATCGCATTAGAGATAGCCGCACATACCTTTAAAAATATCCGGCGTTTCATAAGGAATATAAGATGATTTGACACATCGGATAGCGTGAAAATCTTTCAGATAAGGCCGGGATGTCGAATTCAAAGTTCTCTCTTTGAGAAATTCGGCGAACGTCATAGATTTACATATCGGATTGACAGTGTTTCTCTGACGGGAACTTGGGTTGTGCCTAACAGACTCTGTAATATTTCAACATTAGGAGCACCTTCAGACACCCAGTCCTTTGGTGCATTCCAATTTTCGATGAGTTTGGACCAATAATGACTGGGATTAGAGGGAACATATATTCCCTGGAAAACTGACGATAGGAGGGGTGATTTACGAGTCTGTCAATGACCGTGGTGGGCATTGTATGACGGACGAACAATCTCTAGTCTACTCAAAAGGTTATCACCATCAATGTAATAAATCTGATTATACATGGGAAATATCCTTAAATCTGTTAAATTCAAGCCGTCCACTGAAGAAGAAGAAGAAGTTTTTACTTTTATGGTAGCGTTATCTGCTACAATGTAGACTAAACAGGTGGGCGAAACCACTGGTTATTCTCAAACCTTACACATTCATATTGGGATAGAATACAAGGAACAGAACAGAAACGATTTCTGATCATCTGGAGTCGGTTCATTTGAATCCCATCAGAAGGTGTCTCGAGGAACTGTCTCGTCGCGCAATAGAATACTGCACGCCTGATACCGCTCGTCTGATAATATGGAAGAGCCATTCTCATCTTTCCTCTCCGAACAAGAAACACCATCTTCGTCTCTGGTCCCGCAAGTCGTTGTTGACACAATTTTGCAAGAAGACTTGGATCAGTACTCTTTTCACCCCAGAGAAACAATTGTTCGTCGAATTATCAGGGAATACCAAAACGAGGAATATTTGGTTGAGCTAGAGGCAGATTATAGGCTTCGCGTACATAAGCAAACCATTGGATTCAACTCCTAATATTTTATAGATTGCTCTACCACAGCTATATAAGTTTGAAAATGCCTGTCGAGCAATTAAAATTTGGGGTACACAAAAGGAAAACCTACCTCAGTTGGTTGAGAGTGACAGCGATGGTCTGGGAGAGGATCTCATCGTACCGTCGAATTCTGTAAACACAGAGAGGGGGATCAGTGGTACCCCGCAACCTGTGAACTTGCAGAGCCGAGCACTCTTCAAACCCAAATCCTTGGTAAGTTCTCGAAACACATTACAGGCAGTGAAAGGAGACAACGGCAGCCCTGAATCTAGATCAAGATCATCCCGCGATTCTGAGACTGACACCACTCAGATCGAAGAAATCTCGCCAGAGATTGATTTGCCTGAGTCGAATATTGTCATACATCCTGAGAACATTAAGAAGCGGTCTCTTCTCGCAATGCGGAATGGGACAAGGAAAACTCGTTCCTCAGGGCTTTCCAACCTTCAGAGCTTGAGTTATGACGTACTTGAGGAATCTTCTACCGATAGCGACTCTGATCGGCCCAAGCACAAAAAGCATAAGAACGAACCAGAGAGAAGAAGTGCCAGGAATACAAGGGTCATTAGTTATACACATTCAGGCACGCCTACAGAATTATATTCGGATAATGAACCTTCCTCAAACGGCCAAACTCACATTCAGTCGTCGAAAAGGCAAGATCCAAAAAAGAAACAAGTAGGTCAATTTGGGCTACTTGATCAAAATTCACAAGATGATTTTTCGGTTCGGCATTCCGGATACTGTGATAAGTGTGATAAAGCGGGGGATGTCGTTCCTTGCCAATCGTGTTCCTTATGTTTACACGAAACCTGTCTCGCTCAAACTCGAAACCAGATCATAAAATTGAATGACAGTGACAACCAACTCCGCTGTTTCCGATGTATAGGGAAAGCACGCAACGATCAAAGTATCAATGTGTGCACAAAGTGCGACAAGGTGCAGGTTTTCAACGGAGACAATGCAGTTTCGCAGGTTTTCTTTCGTTGTTACTTCTGTTATCAAACTCTTTGTTGGTCACACGCTCCTGACAACTTAAGTCAGTGGAAATGTCCTGATTGCATATTGCATCTAGATCATAAAGTTGATTCTGTGCTTGGTCGCAATGCATTTGATAGGTATTTGGTCAAGTTCCAAGATGTGTCATTCATTAAGACCGAGTGGATCCGAGGGACATGGTTAGCAGGCATATCTCCTCGAAAGAAAGACAATTTCGACAATAAGTACCAGAGAATAATCAAGGAGAAGAGCGAGGTTGTGAAAGAGGAATGGTGCAACATTGAAATCTGTCTCGATGTCGAATTTATGGAAGCTAAGAGCCGTGCGGTCATGTGTTTCTCCGGAGAAGAAGAATTAAAGAGGTCGATCGATCAAGTTGAACGAGTCTATGTCAAGTGGCTTGAACGACCGTATGTTGATGGTATTATATCTCCCTGTTCTTGAGCTGAAACTTTTTAGTTTGTTGGGAAAAGCCTCCGTCACGAGATCAGCCTGAAAGATACGAGAATTATAAAAAAGCATATTTTGAATGGGCTCGGGGGTGTTACGTCGAGCTTCCCCGACAAAAGGCTTCCAAACCCAAAGGAAAATTCGAAGACATAGAGTTCAAGGAACAGCAAGCTTACCTTGTAGGAGGTAAGCTGATGGATTATCAAATGGAAGGAATGAAGTAAGTCTCTGGGTCTTTGTATTTCTTCGATGCTGATACATTCCATAGCTGGCTGTATTACCAATGGGCTCGAAACCACCCCGCAATTCTGGCGGACGAGATGGGGTTAGGTATAAGTAAAACACCGGATTGCTTCTAAATACCATCAGGAAAGACAATTCAGATTATCAGTCTCTTGGCGACCTTGTACCATGAGCATAGGACGTGGCCGTTTCTAGTTGTTGCACCCAATTCAACAGTGCCAAACTGGAAACGTGAAGTCGAAAAATGGGCCCCGTCAATGCGCGTGGTTGCATTAACGGGCTTGGAATCTACGAAAAAGCTTATTGTTCTCTCGCCTTCGTAAATTCCACTAACCTGATTAGAAGAACTACGAGTTATTAACCCAACCTAAAGGGTTAAAAGCGCATGTCATTATCACCAGTTATCAATCTGCTATGAGCGAGATCGCCACACTCAAAGCCTTTCCATGGGAAGTACTTATCGTCGATGAGGGCCAACGATTGAAATGCGATAGCTCTAATTTATATCGTGACTTAATGACTTTAAAAGTCGGTCAAAAATTTCTTCTCACAGGCACTCCACTTCAAAACAATATTCGAGAACTTTTAAACCTTTTGCAGTATATACCCTGTTCTATGTCAGAAACTGATGGTTAAGATTCTTGAAACCAGATCTCAATGCCTCAAGTCTTGAAGCGAAATATAATTCGAATGAACCTTTGAGTGCAGAGCAAATAACCGAACTGCATGTTCTCCTTAAACCCTTTTTTCTTCGTCGAACAAAAGCAGACGTTTTGACCTTCTTGCCTTCAAAATCGGAAGTAATTGTACCTGTCAGTATGGTCTCGGTTCAAAAACGTCTCTACAAATCGATTCTCGAAAAGAACGCCGACCTAATTAGAGCCATCATGTCTTCCGGTACGGGTGAAAAGACTAAGCATAAAGGAAGCCTGAACAATATCATGATACAATTACGCAAATGTTTATGTCATCCCTATGTTTACTCTCAAGAGATTGAAGAAAAGACTAGCGACAAAGACCTTGAAAGAAGGAATCTCATCGGCGCCTCGGGAAAACTGGAACTACTCAATATCCTGCTCCCGAAGCTAAAAGAGAAGGGTCATCGAGTCCTAATTTTCAGTCAATTTTTGAACATGCTAGATATCCTAGAAGACTTTCTAAATATTCTGGATATGCCGTTTGCGAGGATTGACGGTTCAACTTCTTCTGACGATCGCCAGCAAGCCATTGACGAATACAATCGGCCAGATTCAACTCTTTTCGTTTTTTTACTAAGCACGCGTGCTGGTGGCGTGGGTATCAACCTCGCGACTGCAGACACAATTATTATCTATGACCCAGACTTCAATCCACACCAAGGTATAGCTATTAGTATCTTCTAAAATCAACTGGCTATAGATATGCAGGCTCTCGCCAGAGCTCATCGGATCGGTCAAATGAATAAGGTTTTGGTATTAAAACTAGTTACAAAGGGTACCGTTGAAGGTGATATTGTTTTAATGGTGATTCGACTGAGTAATAGAAAAGATCATTCGAATTGGGAATAAAAAATTGGTCCTGGACCATCTGATCATTGAGAGACTAGATGTTGATGAACCGGAGTCTCTTGATATTGCGAATGTATTGCAGTTTGGCGCAAGGGCTTTGTTTGAAGGAAACGATGATACTGTCGTAAAATATGACGATGCTGCAATCGACAGTCTACTCGATAGAAACGTCTTGGAGGAAGTGTCCAGTCATCAGCAACCAAAGAACGCTAATTCCTTCGCCTTTGCTAGAATCTGGGCCAATGAAAATGCTGGCGAGCTGGAAGAACAACGAGGTGAAGATGGAAATGCTGATAACGAACCTGACTTGGCACTATGGGATAGTATATTGAAGAAGCGGGAGGAGGATGCTCAGAAGCAAAGGGACCGCGAAGAGGCTGCATTTGCTAAAGGGCGAAGAAAAAATGCAAAGGTAGGCTCTTGCAGGGACATTCACTGATACTACAAGATCGATTATAAAACATACTACGAGGATAGTCCACAAAAAGACAAAGGGAAACAAAGTCACAACGATGATGATTTTTTGGTTTCAGCAGCTGAGTGCGAGTCGGAAAGCGGCGACAATATAGATCTAGAAGAACTGTTCAACCCCCACGACCTTGCTAAGGAGATCGCAGATGTACCATCGATACGGAAAGACATCCGAACAAGTGTACATGATTCGAGTACAGCAATATACAACGTTGCTAAAGTATCAGATCCCTCTGTGACAAAGTTACCGGGTGGAGCAAAGGTGGAAATATCTGCAACCAATATGCCTGATGCAGAACTTCACCTTGAGGATATCTGGTACGCTAAAAGCTTTAGAAATAAACAGGCAGTGTTGCTGAAGCCCTCCAAGTTTATCTCGAATGGAAAACGGAAGTGTATTGCTTGCGGGAAAAGCGATCATTTTCCCGGAAAATGTCCCTTACGAGAAATATTAGCTGAACAGTGCAATATTTGCACCGGTTTTCATTGGACTGGAAGTCGCCAGTGTCCAGCTCTTAACCATTCTTTCATTGTGAAGCGAATTAAGAACGAGTTGAATGACATCAAGGAGCCCAAGGAGCAGGTTTTAGCTGCAAGAAAGGTGCTCGCAAAGATTTATGCGATGTTTCGCTCCAAAGAGGCGGTGTCAATAAAGCATTCCAAAAAGGGACAAGAAGGAATAGCTTCAGGGATTTCTGCCTCCATGGATTAGCCTTGGTACTTTAATTACCTTGTGATAGTATAGATTAAGTGTATGTTGGCAGTCCTTCAGTCAATCGTTGTAGAACTAATATGCTCGACGACGTTCTTGCAGCGCTATATGGGCATTGTTCTGATTCTATTTACAAAATTCTATACTGGGTATGGCGCATGAAGATGTATAAATCTGCTGGGTAGCGTGATTTATTTACATAGTGCTGCATCCATCATAACATCGAAGGCTCTAGAGCAAAGAGCCATATATTCATCTTTCTTCTGACACACAAAAGCCTCTCGAGAGTGATTATTCTCGAGATGTTGCCCCGATTTCGGGGGGCTAGGAGGCGAACGGGGCAATGGCCGTATGAACTGAGGTAATCTGGGGAATATTTGATTTTCAGTGGGCCCTGTATATCCAGAATAAGACGCGTTGTCTAAAGTTTCCGGTCGTGACACAAGCGGTCCTCTCCAGCTAGAGTTGTTTGTCTGTGAGGTTCTGCGATGACTGCTAGAATATTCGGTGACCAGTGGAACATGGTGAGAACTGATTGGTGTCGATGGAAACATGTTTGTAATCGGAGGCAACATGTTGGGTGATCTCAGGGGAGAAAATGCATTAAGCGGAGCAGATTGTACAGCCAGAGGCAACTCATCTTCAAGATGGTAGCGAGGTTTTAGTTTAAGAGGAGGTGGAGGACCTTTCTTTCCTCGGTGAAGAAACCTTGTTTTCGGTAAACTTGGCGATACTCTGTTAAGATGGGAGTGAGCAGATACTCTCAATGAATCTGACTTGGCATTCAGCCGAGCCTGAAAGATTTAGCTGAGGAGAAATGAGACAATGAACCTCTATAAGAGCTTTTTGCTGTTCCATAACACCGATGCTGGCAGCAATATGACTTCGGACTTCTGCATTATTCGAAGCTTTCGCGGATAGACCTGGACTCAGGCAAGCGTAGGCGTATTGTAGTGTTCTCTGGCGTTTTATAGGCCGTTCTCCGGAAGGAGAACAAGACTGTACCGTATCATTCGTCGATGACTGGTGATAGAGCAATTGAGAACTAAGAGACGGAAGAGCGAGTTCTTGTTCGAGCTCTCTCTTGATGACTGGAGAACTAATAAGTCAGTTACTTGCTTCTCGATCCATGACTACCGGAGGTTCAGACGAATATGTGACTCTCTTAAAGATGTGGGATCGCTCGAAGAACGGTTCCGTAGAGATTCGACACCGTCCATACCTTCTTCCGGATATCTTTTTCTCAAAACTGTGGATATTTCTCGAGCACTACAAGAAAAAGAGGCCCTCAAATTGCAGAGACGGTATAGAAATGAAGATTCTGAAGGTACTTGGACTGCCCTACAACCAAGTCGTGGCAAAATCTGTGCTCCACTTCCAGACTTGAGTTGAGAATAAGTAAGTGAACAAAAGTCCGCGAAAGCTTCGTTAGCGGAACCCTCGCTGGATAAAACGTTGCACAACACGTATTCATCCACGAATTCGCTCTCGGTTGGAGGCTCTGTGCAAAGCTTCGAAGGCGCTTCTGCCGGAATCGAAGCAAGAATTGAAGTTGCGCTTGAACCAAGCATTATCTGGATATCTTGACGTTTCAGATAAAGACGTGTCCCATCTAGATTTAAAGGGAATTCGTAAGACAAGTAGTCATACCAGCGCGATTGCTAAAGAAATCTGGAAAAACAAAAACAAAGAGTGGTCGTCCAGAAGGCCAGGTGCCAACATTAAGCTTGAGCTTTTCAGCGAGCATGTAGAATTGAAAAGAAGCAAGAGAAGGAACGGACACGACAGTCACCGGCTCTTCAGGCGAAATCTCAAAGGGTGGCAATGTCTAAACTGATTGCGAGGACACGCTATATCTGATCTTGACACGGACCGCCTTTCAGAACTGAAACAGGCCCTAAAAAGCTCCGTCCCACAATGTTTCACCATTGACATACATCATTTTTAGCTTTCAAAGGGATAACGAAAGGATGATTCTTCTTTCCTACTAAGCCTTCCTCTCAAGAACTACAGATTGTTAGCTTGGCATATTATTGGTTATGGTACTCCTTTAATGCATTCAGTTTCTTACCCCTCCTACCCCAAGGGAGTTTTCTCTTTCTGATAATCCTTGGAGTTTGCAAACATCATCTCCTTTTTGTCAAAACCACCATCTTGAATGACAGATATGCTTTGTAAGAATTGTGCAATTCAAGTAGAGCAACTTCGATTTGGCAAGGAATGTGGATGAGCGCCGAAAATTAGACACTGTTTGTGTCCAAGTTCTTCATATCCAATGATTTCTGTAACAATCAGATATTTCCCAGAGGTATAAAGTTATGCAATTGAAAAAGCAAGGTTGATGGATGGATCAAAACCTTCTGTTATCATTTGTATGCTATGAGCAGAACTACAAAATCTAGCCATCCAACTCGTCCATCCCGCGTGTTGGGATTCCTATACACTTTATGTATTATGACTTCATGCCCAACACTTCCATACACTAATATAATTAGGTGCAGCAGATAGGTCCTCTCAAATTTACTTCCGGATACTGTTTGAGTCATGCGAGAATCGGAAAGTATCGATGGGTTTCTCTGCGCTGTGTGTCATCTCCGATTGAGAAGGCTGTCAAGAAATTGGTCGCCATTTTCTTCCGTAGATCCTGTTTGTTTTAACAAACCACATAGCTTGGCTTCGGTTCCAAAATTAGGCTTTTCTATTTGAGTCAATTCCATATATAGGCTGATTATAGACTAGTACCCTTTTGTAATGATAGGGAACTCATAAAATCATCAAATTCCTCGTCTTCGATCTTGTCGTCTGGGAGGACTGACTGTGGCTGCTCGCTTAAAGCGATATCGCCTCTGTGATGTTTCTGTGTACCAAAACGCTCTCTAAAGGCTCTCACCGCATTCGCGTTGTCGATATTAGTCTTGAGTTCTGTGTACTCGCTTCGGTCAACGAACTGTATCCTAGTTGATTTAACCATCTCGTGTTTCAGATGCCGACGATCATGCTCAAAGAGAGGTAAATTTGGCGTGTTGATCTCGAACTCGCGAGCAGGTAGATGTGCATAATCGATATCTTCTTCGCTCTGCGCTGGACCTCTTATAAGCATGTCAATGATTCGAAAAATGATACCTTGAGGCAAATGTGGGTCAGGAATAAATTCTTCGTAGCGCCAAGAGTTTGATTCAATTATACGTCGTCGAGAAAATTGATTCTTCGATTGATCCTCTGCAAGAATTTCATCTTCCGTTTGTTTCTCTGCGGCTATATTCAAACCAGTTTCAGCAGAATCTTCCTTATCTGAGGGATCTGAGCCATCCGATTCGAGGTTGATTGAACTGATATTTTCAGAAGTGATAGACTCGTCCTCGAAAGATTGAGAATTGTCCAACTCTGCTGTCGATATTGCCCGTTGTTTGTCATCATCCGTTACAGCTGGGGGAATAGCTTTACAGGGTTCTTGCTTGGGCCCATTCGACATAGTTTTATGTTTTCTGTGATAAGCTCTCGAAGCTTTCGCCTTCCATTTATCTTTGTGTAAGACCATATTGAAGACTCGAACGATTTCTATTTTTCACAGATGTAGTGGTCGAAAGCCACCACCACCAATATTCGTCACTGATTACCACTCTAAACCGTTATAGAAACGCAGTTTTATAAAGATGGCATTCAAATATGCAACTTATAAACTCAATCAAATAAAACCTATATTCTCTTTGACCCCACTCATTGTCGATTGAGCTATCAGCCGTGCCCTTCCAGCGTTCCTGTAACTCAAATTTTTCAAAGCCTCGGGGTCGCCCATGAGGCGATTCCATTCACTCCGAATATTTTCAAGGCTTTCAATGACAACTTCTGCAACCTGCGCTTTCAGATCCTTATGGTCGCAAGCTGCAAGTTTCTCGGCGAGCTGCATTTTTTGCTCTATGGTAGTTTCATCAGAAATACCACTGGGTGTGACTCCACTATTGCCGTCAAGAGCATTCATGATCGAGAGTAGATTCGCGACGCCAGGCCGGTTTTCGGGGTCCCAGGTTATCCCCAACACCGAATCAGTCACTGCACCTGCAATTTTCTTGCGGATTGTGTCAGGTGAATCGGTTATCAAAATTCGGGACCTAATATCCGGATGCGATTTGGACATTTTTTTCGTGGGGTCGCGAAGAGACATGATACGTGAGGTTGAGGCTATCAATCAGCTGAGACCCGGAGGCGAGGTACAACTAGAGATTGCCTGGGGATCAAGAAATACTTCTGATTTAAATTGATTGTTGAAAGTCCGCGCTATTTGTCGTGCCAATTCCAAATGCTGGTGTTGATCCTGTCCGACAGGAACATGAGTAGCTCTAAGAGGTTCAAGATAGATATAAAGATGGTCTCGCACCGGTAAAGAAGTATATCGGCGGCTTGTAAGATGGGATATGCAAACAATCCCAGCTTCAGGTTTGACAGACTGAGAGATTCAGCTTCATCTTGATCGCCTGTCACAGCATTGAATTTACTCTCATTCTTAGCATATGAAGCATTGGGGTTGTCACCTTCCACTGTGTCATTCTGTTGAGTTGTCCCATAGATGCAATGCAATTGAATATCCACGCAAGTTCAGTATGTTCTTTAACCTTCATTCGTTAAAACATAAAGTCGTCGAAAAAAACACCAACATCGGATTGTTCGAAAAGGATGCAGCGCTCGGGATCAATTCCAGAGGCAATGACACTCGCAAACATCTCTTGTTTATGTTGTCTGAGATCTCTAGGATTTTGAGGAAGGGTGATAGCATGATGGTCCGCAATACATATGAGAATTGTCGAATTTTCGGGTTCTAACTTCTGCATATGCACCCATTGTCTTATTGCGCCTAGATAATTTCCCAGATGAGGAGTTCCTGTCGGTTGAATTCCCGAAAATATTGTGCGAGGTGGCTTATTCGGAGATCTTGAGGATACTCTCCGCCTGAAAACATACTCATATCTTTTCAAAGTTGAGGAGCACACTTCCGCCTGGAATTTTTGCGCCAGCGCAATTGTTTTGTGAGATGCAAGCATTATTTGATGTATAGAATAATAAGCATGGGTAAAAGATTTTCACACATCTGTTCTGTCCCACCTGTGGAATCGTCCAACCTCACCACCAAATCTGTGACCCTCCTACCTGTGGAATCCACCAATCTCACCACCGCCTGCAGCCAATTATACACCTCACCACTACCTCACTACCACCAGCTACTAGGGTAAGTAACCTTGAATTCCAATGCTAATCAATAGTAATATACAAATCTCCTCCACACCTGGTCGTAAGGTCTAACCCTAAACCCTAGGTGTGATTTTCAAATATATGAGTATGCATCAAAAGTCAAAACAGCCCTTCTATTCTCAGTTACACCACTATTTGCTGTAGCCTTGCAGAATAGGTTTGAATTCTCATCAAGTCAATATTTGTTGAGGGCAATATTTCTTATTCTATACAACTCATGGTACTTCTTTGCCCCTAAAACCTTCTTATCACCCACTTGTTGCTTTGGCTACTAAAGGAAGTTGCATTACTGGGTCATCTTTATCCCATCCAAACTCTCATTTTTTGGTTGGTTCTCAAGAGAGTGCTGGAATGCCTGAATTGAAGACTGTGTAAATATCTCCACTGGGCTGTGTGGCTGCAAAGGATCATATTCCTTGGCAACAGACATGATGGGGGATGCCATTGAGGAGGTTGGTAGATTTTATAAGCACGGGTGTGATGAGGCTGGTGGATTTGGTGGTGAGGCTGGACGATTCCACTGGTGGGACAGACAGAACACTTAGGATTCATTTTAACCACAATCCACCTCGGACATTATGAACACTGCCAAAGCACCAAACCCTGTGAGAAGGCAACTGTTTAACAGAAATATGTTTGGTACAAAAGAAAGCGTGCCAAGGTTCCAAGGCGCTGTGACAGATATTGTCGCTGATCTTGATCGTTTGAGCGATCTGGAAGATCCACCAATGCCTGAGATTCCTGATGAAGAAGTCAAGAAAGAACGTGAATTATACATTGGAAAATTAATAAGTTAATGAGTAGTCGATGATGCTCGGGAAGCACAGGCAATTAAAAACATTTACACTGGTCTAAGATACGATCAAGGTGGGCGTTCATATATTTTCGTGCCACTTATCGCCAGATTCGAGCATCACATTGTATACAAGCCTCAAAAAGAAGGTCAAAGAGTTGGAGACAAGCGAAAAGTGGATGTTTGAGTCTGGTGTTTGAAGTGACGACATCGATGAAGGAGTCCAGACGGGATGTCGCATTTGCTAGTATATGTAGTACATTAATCAATGTTTTCAGGGCTCAGCATTCTTTCCCACATCAATCCAGGTCATCCTGCTTGACAGAAGTTGATGTTGGTTTCGATATTGGTGGTGCGAGCATTCCAAGAAGATCCGAAAGCATATTATTTTGACGGGCGGGCCGTTGTCCAAAGTGAATCTCCGCGATTTTTGTCATGTTCTTTTTTATTAGTCGAGATGTGTTATTCATGGAAATTACCTCATTCCAGTTAGGCGATTCATCGATCGCAGTCTGGTAGTGGCTTTTAAGCTTTGAATAAAGATCATAACTTTGCCGCTGAGCAGAACAAACCAACAATCGCAGAAAATTGAGCAGCGGAAAGGTTGGAAAGACGACCATCTCACTTTGTGACGAGCTTAATTCCTGATTAGGAAGGGATTCGTTTTGTTTCAAGAGTTGAACAAATATATCAAGTGATTTTGTGGCAAACTCAATATTCTGCAATCGCAGATATTGTAACACTGCTCGTCCAATGTATTGTGGTGCTGTATGCGCCTCGTCTTCTTTATGCCACTCATAAAGCATTTTTGCATATGCAATGCAACTGTCTTGTGTTCCGAAAAGGAAATGCTTTTCGGCTTGACCATCGTCATCTAAGCGAAGTCAACAACGGATTCAATGTAGAGGGTATTTAAATTATACCATTCAGGAGATTACATCCTATCAAATGCTGTAGTTCAGGATCTCCAGTTGGTATATCACCACAAGTAGAAGACCATCTGCCACTTCAGAGTAGTTATGGAAAGTACGTACTGAACAGCTTCAAAAATAAATTTTTTCTTGATTGGATCTGTATAGGGCATCAATGCCAATAAATGAGAGATGATAGCTAGTTCCGTTATTCCGGAATTCCTTTGGGGAAAGTCATACATCTGTTAGCAGCATCTGGGATTTTCGCCGACTGATTGAAGACTTCAACCAAATAGATTGCCAAGTCTCCTCCACTTGCGATTTGTTTGTGTTCTAGAAGTATCTCGGATCCGGACAGCAACAAGCGGGCTGCTGAATCATAATCTCGAGTCTTGACATATCTGGCGGCAAGTCAGACATGTAACTGAATTCCTGAATACCGATTCGCAATAGTTCTGTACATCTGATGAGCTTCATAATATTCGCCCTCGCTCACTCTGGAGTTGAGTTATAGGCATTAGTAGCTGTCTCACCTTTTTTGGAGCTTCTCGAGAGTCCTAGCCGTCTTAATTGACATGTTAAGTGAATTTTGGTAAAATGCGGTGGTCAAAGTCATCGGTCACGTTCCTTGCAATGTCGTACATTTGTACAAGCACAAAGAGAAAAAGGTTCAAATATCATGGGGATCTTTGAAGCTACTACAGAGGATTTGTAAGGCTACCGGAAGCTTCAACGATGGAGCTCGCTACAATTTCGTCTGTTGCTTCTGCTTCGACTAGAAGTTGACCTCTCTTCTTTAGCTTTCGATCAATCCATTGTTTTCCAGGGCCCATGAAGAATGCTAAAGTTAAAGCTATCCCAACATGACCAAAAAACTAGGTATCAGCAGGCAGAATGCAAAAACGGTTCGAACCCAAAGCCTATACCAGCATATGATTGAACTTTTGAAATCAAGCATAGCAACGGGCATGACAAGATAGTCGTAGGCTATCTTAGTGACAAACCAACCAAGTACATCATAATAGATTTTTCTATTGGTGGGAGTACAGTCTGCATTTAAAAAGAAAGGTCGAAGGTGCCGTCGATAGTCTGGTAATCAACGAGCTGAAAAACGCGTTTGGATGATACATTTACCACAAATTTGAACAAAAGCAGCGGTGCCAAATGTAAGATAATACCCTGCTTGAAATCCGTGCCAAAAAGCTAGAGTCTTAAATAAACCTTATAAAGGGACATGCCGCTAACTGCAAAGGTGAACAGGCTGCTCTTTGTTCCAGGCACTCCCTTCTTGTTGCTTGCGACTCGCATATAAACATAATTCTTCAACCATTTGTTCGTATTTTTGTTCCAGGCTTCAAGAACTACCTTGCTGCTCTGCGCGGTTTCCATAGTCCATGGTTCGATATTAGTGACGCGATCCCACCGACGCTTGCCCCTGGAATCTACCCCATTGTAGCCAAATCCGGATAAGATTACTCCGCTTTCCGATAATGTCCTGATCATCAGTTGTTGGTAAATTGAAGAGTACCATGCGCCAAAATACTTGGCCCGATAAGTGAATGACAGGGCCATAAGATAAAACAATCTGATTTTGAGTCAAGGTGAAAATCAACTGATGAATACCGTTGAAGAAATGAATAGGAGAGATATTCGTTAGACAATGGAAAGTCCCTATTGTACAGTCTCGATAGTACGCTAAACAGGCAACACCACATTATGCCTTCAAGAAACATTTTCAATGCTGGACCTGAACTTGAAGGGATTTTCCTCTGTCGTCCTCTACCAGTTTTTGAAGTTTTATCGGGAACGTCGACATCGAACATGGTGAGATTTATGAATCGCAGATACTCGGCCATATCGAAAGTCGGACCGATCTGTTTGAATTCAGTCTATGGATGGGATGTAATATCACCAGAAGGGATGGAAAGAAAAAAACATAACCGAGGAAATCTAGCAAAGATGGCAAATATCGGAGAGCTCGATCCTTTTGAAAAGCACTTAATGTCTAACATAAGATATTTGTAGAAGGAACATGTACGGCTTCTGGTTGACGACCATCGTGAATGTTCCAGGCGAATGAGGTCATCTTCATGCACAACACCATTTGGGCACCAATGATATCGACAGTTTCATCAGGTTTTCCAAAACTACGAAAGTGACTATACAATCAAATCATGTGAAGAAGTGGGCATTGTCACTTGAAGCCCATATGCCCCAGCACAAAGACAAAAACGATGAGTGGCATGTACTTATTCTTGATGAAGGCAGAAAGCACATATGTACCGAGAGAGCTTATCAAAAGGGTTCGCAGTCCGCACCACAAAGAAAATATACCGAGCAGGTAGAATAGTGAGACGCTGAAAGTTCAGCACCAGTTCAACAAAGACTTGGAAACGAGATGCTATAAATGTTTTTGATATCTGGGCGATGATCGGGCAATCGTTTGAGCACTGCCGCAAATGGAAGAGACAGCACCAAACATAAGGGTATTTTGGTTTGAGAGCTGCTGATTCCCAGCGTTGGGGCAACAAGACCACAGGCTGCTTCGACAAACGGGATCATCCTTTTGCTCCAAGCTGCCAAAAGGGCGTTTCGTAGTATCGATGTTGGTGTGGGTGGTGAGAATGAGATTAGATGGCGCCAACTTGAAGAACTCTACTACTAAGGGTTCGCAAGCCGCACACCAAAAGTATCTCCATTTTCTAAAACAGGGAATATTGTACTTGTCGGTGGAAATTACCATTTTGAGAACTTATTTTTTGTAAACGCCACAAAACGCGTTCCCCGCCACACAGAAATATAAAATTACCTTTTTGGTCAACGCTACATTATGTATGGGATATGGCCGAGGGAATGGATCCTAATATGGTGTCCCAAACACCCAGCCAACTTGAAGCCGCCTTCTTGCGCTCTCCATTTAAGGAAAGACTTTCTACTAAATTGCAGAATATCAGCAGACTCTTCAACCAATACAGCCAAGACGGAACAATTTGTTCAGGTAAAATGCAGCCTCGATTTGAAATATTGAGTTCTAGGCCATACAAGATGCCAAACATAGGAATGTCTGAAAGAAATCACCATTCACGATTACTTTATCAAGCCAAATAGTGTCACAGAGGAGAGGTGATCTATGTGGTAGTGAGGCGTCACTAACAAGATGACGGCCATTGTCCACATGGCTAATTATATACAAGTGCCTAATGCTTGGGCTATGTGGCCCTATTCCACCGGGATATGATTGTACCTCTCCTTCACACTATCCATACC
>LXFE01000117.1:0-20875 GCA_001929475.1 Neolecta irregularis DAH-3 | reverse complement strand
GGCTCATACTTGTAAAACTATAAGTAGTCATGTAGCTGCCTTTTTGTAAGGCGTTGGATAATGCTCAATCCATCCACGCAAAGAATCGATGGAACGTTTTTGCTTCATCTCCTCTAAGAATCGGTTCTGATATATATCAGAACCCCCCTGAAAACTCTACAACCAGAATCTGCGCGACACACCTTTTCTTCCTAAACTGTTGAAGGTTGAAATTAAGAAGATACAATTGGGCTAGGCTTACTATTGACTAGTCCCCAGGATAAGCCTAGAACATAATTAGGAAATTAGGGTTTATTAGACCCGAATTCCAACAGGGAAGACTGGAAGATTCTCATGCCATTGCAAAGACGAGCATGTCTCATTAAATATCTCCATTATTTCCTTTCCACTAGAACCCAAATGTAAGCGTGACTTTGCATAGGCCTGTCGCGCAGAATCCCTCCCAAGGGTAAAGGGTCTAGAAAAGGATGGAGATGGAGTGAATGTCGATGTGGTGAATATGAGGGGTAGGGTTCTTAAAGTTGTTCTTTTGATCTTTGATATATTTGACGAGAAGAAAGAGGGGCGGGGGACTAATCTGTATACTTGCAGAACACAACATACTTCCTTCCAGTACACGCTGTAGGTAAAAAAGGAAAAGCTAAGCTAAGCCCCGTTTACATAGGGTGACTCGTCAGCACGCCCCATACTCCCGGTACGAAGATACTCTTAAGAAGAGGGAGGACCGACGTCGGAAGCAGAACCATGCCAAAACAGATAGGATAGTGAATCGCGAATGAGATTGGTGATAGTAAGAATCGAGGAGGAAGAGGGGAGGAGAGTCCTGATAGTGACATGTTAGGCGAAAATCCTCAGTTTAGCATTTCTTTACGACAGGCCCCTGTGGGAAGATCACACTCTCAACTAGAGAAATTTAGGCCGGGGCTAACAAAAGGAGAGGCCTAGATCAACAGTTGAATGGCGTAGGGCCCAAGCTAGCCATCGCAACCCAGTATCTAACACTAACGGCCATACACGCGGTTACCATCAATGGAAAGGTAAAACCATTTAGAAATATAGCGTCTATGAGCAAAGAACTCGAATATATGGCATGTATATCCTTAGGCTACAGACATGAATTCTCATCAAAAAGTGTTGAACACCAGTTGTGTTACTTCGGGTGCCAGCACTTTCTTCAACTTCCCAGCCACCCGTAAAATGTCACACAATCTGCTATCCGACTGATATCACCCGATTATCCTGCCCTCTAGTATTTATATAAAGACCAGGATAATAGTACGTTATTTAAATATTTGATATGATCTTGTGCAAATTTGTCCCTGTTGCATTTGTGGGGACACTCGCGGGCACCTCACAGCAACAAGCAGCGCCGACACTCCATCGCAACCAAACCTACGCACGAAATCAAAGGAATCACGACGCAGGACAACAGCTGTCATCGCTAGGCTTGGTATGGACAATCACAGCCAGGCGAACATGTAAATAGAGGCAGTGATGCATGCATATTTATTATATAAGTAGCATCTGGTCTGTTAGCAAATTTCTCTTCCCAGAGCCAATTCCTGTCCTTATTTTTTATATGTAGAACTGATGAATTAGCTACCAGATATGGTATCGTGCTAATCTAGTTCAATTAGCTTCCGCGTATTATCATAAGTAGGAATTCCAGCTCTCCGTTCAGACGATACTGAATTGTACGATATGCGAGAGAAGCCCAGTGTGACAATTGACTGTATCAAGAAACGCTGCAATTAGATGTCAGCTATTCTACTCTGCCGTAAAGTATGTCTATCCAACCCGAAACAGACGTCATACCAAGCGGGTTTCTAACCATCTCCTTGGAGATCAGAGTCAATCATACAACCGCAAAACTACAATATACAATTGCCAATTGTACAAATTGAATCTGTAGTGTATAACTTGCAGTGACATATTTGAGTTTGGCCTTTAAATTGAGTGCGCCCCTTTCTGCGATATATAAGTCCTGTTTTCGGGATTGAATTTCTCCACCTTCGCCTGTTTCCTTCAAAACAGATCTCAACTATGGATACGGGACAGCAGTTTCAGTGCAGTGTCCGCACAACTTTGCTCCCATCGATCAAAAATGCCCCATTGCCTGCTGAAGGGAGTTATCAGTTCAACAATAAGGTGTTCTTCGGCATCATCGTTGCAATTCCCTTTTATTTGAAATGGAAACTCGGCGGCGGTCTTTATACTTTTGTTTTCCTTGCGTTAATTACAACACTGCCAACTGCAATTGCTTATTGGTCAATTATGAGTTGTATCTCGTCTAGATTGAACGAGAAGGCCAAACTTCCGAATCGAGGAGTCGAATACTATCTCGAGTTTAAGAGTGCGATTCCTCATCAATTGATTCATCCTGATGGTCTAGATCCCCAAGATGCCGAGAAATACAAAGGAATGAACAAAATTCCGATGGAAACTTTCCACGAAATGTACTTTGACGGTCTCGTTAGCTTCAAGGGCGATTGTCTTGAAGCCATGGAGTTCCGACATGACTGGGCGTCCTTCAGATTCACCCTTTCACTATTCAAGTTCTTCTTGACCGGAATGATTCCCGAGGTCATTTCCCATTCGCGATCTCAGGATGAAGAACAGGTCAGAGGGCACTATGACCGTGGAGATGACTTTTATAAATGGTTTCTGGGTCCTCGCATGATCTATACATCTGGTATCATCTCTGATCCAAACATTGAGGAATCCTTGGAACAACTACAAGACAACAAACTCAATGTCGTTTGTGAAAAGATTGGTCTAAAGAAAAACGAGCAAATGCTTGATATTGGATGTGGATGGGGAACTTTATCAGCTTATGCTTCGTCTAAATATGGAGCCCGAGTCACTGGGATTACTCTTGGACGAAATCAAACTGCTTGGGGTAACTCTACTCTCAAAAAGATTGATATTCCCGAAAGTCAAAGCCGCATTCTATGCATGGACTATCGAGATATCCCTGTTCCCGAGGGAAAATATAACAAAATTACATGTTTGGAAATGGCAGAACATGTCGGTGTCCGGAATTTTGGCGCTTTCTTGAGACAGGTTTATGATATGCTCGACGATGATGGAATATTTTTCTTGCAGATTGCTGGATTACGAAAGAGTTGGCAGGTATGTTTCTATTCTAATTTTAGTTGATCTCGTAGTACGAAGACCTTGTATGGGGATTGTTCATGAACAAGTATATCTTTCCCGGCGCTGATGCCTCAACCCCGCTCGCATGGTTTATCAACCAACTTGAGAGCTCTGGGTTTGAAGTCAAGGCTGTTGATACTATTGGTGTTCATTATTCCGCTACACTCTGGAAGTACAATTTATTGTTATTTCTCAATTGTTGATCAGCCAGATGGTATCAAAATTGGATGCCCAACAGGGAAAACGTTGAAGCCAAGTATGGAAAGAAATGGTTCCGAATTTGGGAATACTTCTTGGCTTATTCAACGATTATCTCTCGACAGGGTTCGGCTACTTGCTATCAAATTGTGCTTCACAAGGTTTATATTTCTACATTTATTGCTAATGGAATAGAACTTGAATGCCTTCCATCGAGTAGAGGGAATCCCTACTCAATTCGGCATCAAACTCGGTCAAGGCCCGAAGTGGACTCATTAGAATGTAGAGATAAAAATAGATTTCCGCTTTTTATTCGCCAAAAATAGTAATCAATACCAAGATGCTCAAATTCTTAACGTCGACTTGAGTAATCCTACGTGATAGAATCTGGCAGACGTTCGATTGCGTATTTGTGGTTTGCAACGTACATAATGGGAATACCAGGAATTTTTCTTATCCGTGCTTTCAGTTCTTTATCATTTGTAGCAACGATATAACATTTATGCTGCATAATCCTCGCGATAATACAGTCATCCGCATATGTTCCCTTGTGAGTACACGGCAGCCTTTCAAACCTAGGATCCCGAGCAACCCTGTTCGTGAGGAGAAAATCGACAAACGACATACCTCAGTGCAATTCGATACTTTGAGCCGAGTTTTTCGAGTTCTGCCATAACGCAGTCTGTGATACATGGAATGCATTTCGCATAGAGACAGTCCATCATTGCTTGGACTAGTTCGAGCTTATTCTGGATACTTTGATTGATGAAATTTGTATCCACTATTACAGAATACGGGGGCGTTAAAGACTGATTGAACTGGAAGAATAGCGAAGATGAGATTTGGGGACTAGAGCATCTGAGTTTTCGTTCCTGAGAAAAGGAGAGTATACATCTCGCGAACTAGCCCTGCTTCCTTTGCTTTCTCCTTGTCAGTTTTTGGGGGTTTTTGGTTCTTTTTCCTGACATTTGGTCAGACAAATGCGCATATAAATTACACACAGCCTCTGGTCCCTTGGGTTGATCATTCTCTTGACAGAAATTGCTCTTGTTGTTTTCGCCTTTCCCATTTTTGGTGGTGTTAGTGTGTTTGAGCTAATGGTGGCCCAACCGCCAAACCACAATACTCCGCGGGCAACAAACATCATTTGCGATGCCAGAAATCGCTCACTCATCAATTCATTCCTCCCCGACATCTGGAAAATCCACAAAGTCTATACCATCACCATCATCCACAACATCTACAACATCAACACCCACAACATCAACACCCACAACATCAACAACATCAACATCCACAACATCAACACCCACAACATCTACGACATCAACAACATCAACATCAACAACATCTACACCTCCTGTAATGTCCACGACCACGACTTCAGGGAGTCTCCTTGACCTACCGACTCTAGTCAACGCCGTTCCTTCATATGTCGTTGAAGCAGATCCCCCCATGGCGAATAATCCATTCCTGGGAAACTCAAACCTTCCGGAGGGAACAGTGTTCATTGTTGTTGGCGCAAGCCTTGTTGGAGCCCTATTTTTCTTCTTGACGTGGCGAATACTGGCTACTTGGATTCTACGGATATCAAAAAACGATAAACGATCACGGGTAGAAAAGAATGCATTCTTGACAAAGCCAGCAAAAGGCGGGATATACTCTGATAGTCACGGCAGCGCCATGTCAGTTGATGCGCTTTCACGAGCCGGGGAATTTGCGACGATGAGTCCAAACCGGTTTTCTACTGCTTCTACGGGTGATGGGATGAGGAATAGCCAGTATCTGCCTGCAGGATTCTACTCTACGGGGAGTCCAGGCAAGCCTCTCGCAACACGGAGGAATGGAAGTCCGCCTAGTACATCTGGATCCCACGCTAGACCTGCTGGGTTAAGTGGAACGAGCGGCGGGTTGCAACCCACGCCTCGAGTGACTCCAGGAGGGCGGCAAAGTAGGGCGCCGAGTGCCTATTTGGAGGATTTGCTAGGAAATCAGAGAGATCATTAGCTTTTGTTTGTTTATGATAGATCGTGTTTTATTCGGGTGCCTCTTCAAGCCAAGATTAGGCGCAATACATTAATTGTCCGTTCTAGTCCCAGAATTTGCGGATCCATATTCTGGTAGCTGACCGCTCATGCGATAAGAAATCATTACATTGAAAGAAATCTTTATATATTGATTTACTAACAAGTCAATATACAATAATCTTCAGAATGACCTTTTATTTATTGGTTATGTCTGTTAAAGCGCAGCCATTTTTAAATGAAACGTACACTCGCTTCTATGAAAATTCCCGGAATACTGTTGGCAGAGATGCTGGCCAACCCAACACAAGCCCACCCACCTGATAAGGATACAAAGGACAAAAGTGAACACTATCGGTTATATCTCTTCAAGTGTTCATCCAAAAGTATAGCTTCCTGAATTTCCAAGTTTGAAATCTCTAGATCTGCTGCTTTCTTCTTGGCTGCTTCTGCATTGAGATGTTCATAGGTGGCAGGAAGTTGAGGAACAGGGAGACAAGTACTCCGTAAAAGATCAAGTTCCTCGAATAACCTTAATCCAGCATAAGTATCGGTCGCAGCATCTAACGATCAGCATCGCTCACAACTATGGATACAATGTATTTGATCCGAAGATAAGTTTTGATTCCAATTGCTGATTCTGACGGGACCTTTTGATAACGGCTTGCCAAGATAAATTTCACAAAGTTTAGTCATAGCTATTGTCCTTGCTCCATTCGACACCCAGCGCTCTGGATCTACACTAACCGCGAGATTACTCAATTCCAAAAGACCTCGACAGGTAACATTGTATGCATCCAGCAATCGTTTCCCGTCTCCACTAATTGCGACGCCGCACTTGAGGATACGAGGGTTTCCGATTATTTCAGCCAAAGCCGGTGGAAAGGCTTTGTTAGTGAGAAGAAAAGGAATTGAAAGTACCTGTCATTTTACCGACTTGAATGAGTAGAATGACGTTTGGATCGCATAATTGAATCAACGAGACTTTTGGGTTAGGGGTCCTGTATTTTAGATCATCTCCAATGGGCATATACTTTGATTTTCTGAATACAGGCGGCCACTCCATATCGAATCCCAAAACTTTTCCATGCAATATGTGAACGAGATCGTTCGCTTCCTTGAAATCCGCGGTATAATAGACCTGGATTTCTTCACCGTTGGGTGTATTTTGGCTTGTATAGCTCCACATGTCACTTTGCCTCGAGCCTTTATTACGTCTTTGACGGACTGTTGAAAGTCGGGGCGGCGGAAAACTAAATGGATCGACAGGGTTTGGTTTTTCCTGGTGGAAACTCGAGTCTACTTTTGTTCTTTCGAGTTGCAATTCTGTGACATTGTAAATGGATGATTTAATTTGTTTCTCTTTAATTTTGACTGCCTTGGTACAGGAAACAGTCAAGACGCCATCATTATAAGAGTTGTTGATTCCAATGTTTCTTTCAACGGTGGTACTGGAAAAGCGTATGCCATCTGTAGGATGCCAAGTACCGTTTTTCGGGTTTGGGCCGAAAAAGTATGAAATGGGCCTTGCAGAAAGGTGTTTTGTGACCCTTGGTGTTGATTGGGTCCTTGGTATTGGCGACCTAGTAATCTGTCTCGTTGGACTAGTACTAAGGGATTAATGGTATTTTGCAACTTTGTACTTGACACGAAGCATGAATGATAGAAAGGGCGATTTTTGATTGGAATTTAGAGCCAAGGAGGTGATTCCGGACTTTACCGAGATCCGCATGGATGTGTGGTGGATACCAAGAGTGATTCAACGCGAAACTAACTCTTGAATAGCACGATTATGCAGGAATAATACAGAATATAGATAGATAAATAAATACCGAATATGTATGGAAGAATACCGAATATATGGTTGAACAATATAAAATATATGGGAATAAATACAGAATATGGTAATAAATACAGAATATGGTAATAACAATATGCAGTGTTGTGGACGGGCGAGACAGGCAGGCGAGACGGGAGAGGGGGCAAGGTGGGTGGGACGAGCGGATGACACGGGAGGGACGGGCGAGACGGGATGGATGGGTTAGGCTGGTGAGGCGGGGAGAAGGAGCCGAATATTTTGTCCCAGGCTACCGAAGCTCTGCAAGGCAGCAAATTCTTCCCCAATGCAAAGATGACCACCTATCTCTCGTGATATTAAATTGCTTTGCGATGAAGAAAATGACGAATGGAAAACAGAATAGGGTTGTACCGAGTATGATGGGATTCAGTAAAATCAGGAGATAAGATCCTGAATTGCAGCAAGATCAAACACCGCCAATTCGATTCAAAAATAGCTTTCTCAAAGTGCTAGTTTCCTGTTTGCAGTCGTGGTAAGGGGACCATGAAAGTATTTTGGGAAGCAGAAGATTGGATTATATTTCCAATCCAAGTTAATTAGACCTTGGAGCGATGATGCCTCGCTTGTCTTTATATCTAAATTACCCTTATATTAATCTATACCGTCTTACTGGGTTGGTAACTGTACATGTAAATCTCGGAGTATATCATAACACTTGCCTCGAGAATACAGAATATAGAATACAGAATACGAGCACCAGGAACACGCTGTGCCCCGCCGGCAGCCGCCGAAGCCCCTCGCGCAAGCGCCGTACAGCAGCGCGACGCCGAGCAGGCCCGACTGGTTCGCCGGTGAGTGTCCGGGGTCCCGCGGCGGGCTGGATTGGGCATCCACCTCGTAGCTACCTTGCGTACCTGCGTACCCTGCCCTTGCGTACCCTGCCCTTGCGTACCCTGCCCTTGGAGCAACCCTGCCCTTAGGGTTAGGGATTGCCCATTCCGATTCTTGACTTCATAGTTGTGCTTGACAACGTGTGATCCAGAGTCGACGTTGATGTCGCTGGATAGCCTCGTTCCTACATAAACATGTCGCGCATAATGATCTAGGCTCGAGATTCCAAATGATCAGGCTCGAGATCAATAGATGTAGAATAAAAGTATCGCTGAGCTGAAGTTCATTTCGAGGTCCGTTCCCGTACTACACCTGATACCACCCTTCATTAACAACCTCGATCTATGACTTCTGCCGCAAATCAGATTATGCCACTAGGTACATACAGCTGGGATATCTCATAATTGTAGAGCTTGTGGACAAGTGCGTTGGTTCGCGCATCTGGGTTATCATGAAAGGAAACAAGGAATTCGCTGGTCTGTTGCAAGGCTTTGATGATTTCGTCAGTAAGTGTCCTATTGACATGAGCCAACTTCAGATATGGTTCTCGAAGATGTTACAGAATAGTATCCCACTCTCCGGATTTTTTGACACCACAGCCTCGAAGATGGAAGGAAGAATAAGCTATCCCAGATTCTCCTGAATGGTAACAATATCTGTATGGTGCTGTCCCTTCCGCGATCCTCCTTACCTTGCAGCTTGTTCCCGGAGGGGAAGGCCCAAACTGAACTGGAGTTTTAGTTTATTCAGATTTATCTAGCCGTGAGTCTTTGTATGTACCGCTGTTGAATCACTCCCAATTGTGAAACGCGACAAAGTGCACGAGACTGCCGTCTGTTCAACCCCCATTCAGACCATCCCCGCATTGATTATTTTATGAACAATCTTTGAATCTCGCGCAAATGTATTCGAATCAGCAGTTTCAGAACCAGCAACCCCAACAACAGCAATACGCCCAGCAATCCCCACAGCCGAATTATCCAAAGCTGGCGATGCTACCCCAACAACCAACAGCATTCTATCCTGGACAGCAGCCTCATATTCAGCAGCAGCAGATCGGATTTCCACTTCAGCAAAATCTCCAGTCAGGAGTCGGACCTACCCCAACTGGTTTCTCTTATCAAAGTCCTCAGTTCTCCCAGCAGCAACCCGCCTTCCATAGAAATCCTCAATTAGAAAATGAAAACTCGAAAACAGGTCCAAAAATTCCAAATGGTGCACTTACCTTATACCACTCGCTCATTTCTAGTTCGACTTTCGTTTCTTACCGCGGATGACCAAGGCAAATTCGAACAACTATTCCGCGTAGCTGTCGGGTCAGAAGTCGTCTTGAGCGGTATATCTACTTTTGTATCGCTGTTGAGAACACAGGCGAAAAGGCTCGGGAGATATTACTCCGGTCAAAACTCTCTTCGGGAGTTCTTTCAAAAATATGGTATGGATTGCAAGTCCATTATAGTTACCCTAGGTCACTGTCAGACACTACCAAATCTGGTGCACTCTACTTTCCAGAATTTTGCCTTGCCATGAGTTTGTGCAATAAACAGCTTACAGGACGTGGAATTCCAGATACAATTGACGAAAAGACGCTAAATGAAGTTTCCTCTCTCGTCGATATCATCTCTTTTGCAATTGAAGATAATATGAAAAATCTACCCCTGACTAACGCACCCAGTTTTGAAGCAATGAATACAACCGCTCAACTTCAGATCCAGCATTCTATTCCTCAGCATTCTATTCCGCATTCTATTCCTCAGCATTCTATTCCTCAGCAGCCTCAGTTTCCTCAACCGCACTTTGCTATTCAACCCCTCGCCACCGGTTTCCAACCTCAGTCCCTGGGATTCGGATTTCAACCCCAATCTTTTAGTCAGAATCTCAATTTAGGTCTTCAACCCCTTCGCCCTCAGTTTACAAACCTAACTCACTCCGCGTCAGCAACACCTAATTTAGCAGCTCAACCTACTGGCCAATGGGGCTTTGTCAATGCCCCTGCAGGCGGTCTTCCTGGAATCGACGCCCTCCAGGCTCGCCTTATGCCCCAGGCCGGACGCGAAGGGGGGTTTTCCGTGACCGGTTTGCAAGGGAATGCTACAATCCCCTGGGCTATCACTAAAGAAGAGAAAATCGTTTATGATCAGATCTTTAAAGCTTGGGATGGTATGAATAAAGGGTTTATCGACGGACCTGCCGCTATCGAAATATTCGGCCAGAGCGGATTGCCCAGAAGTGAACTAGAGAAAGTCTGGTATGTCTATCTACGACTAGGTTTGATTTCCCAGGACGCTTGCCGATCCGCAAAATCGTGGAAAATTGAATACAGATGAATTTGCAATAAGCTTGCATTTGGTATGCATCGTTTCTATCGATATTCATTGCAGATCTATCGAAATTTGAATGGATATGATATTCCGGCGCGTCTACCCCAAGAACTGATTCCTCCATCCTGGCGGAATATTTCCGATTCAGTGAATCAGGTTAAAAATATGCTTCGTAGTGATGCCTCGCGAAAAATTACTCCTATTTCTCAACTTGGCTTGAATTTGAAAAAGAATCAAGAAACTTACCGCAAGGGTGCTACATATAGAAATGACGATACAGAAATACATTACAAGTCAAGCGCAAGACGAAGAGGCGGGGGAAGAACACCCTCCCCAGCAATATCTGAAACCAGATCAGGAATCGAAGCTTTAAAAAAACGGATCCACGAAAAGGAGATTCTGTTGGAGTCAATCGATACTCGAGATCAAGAAAATATTCAAGTTGAGCAAAAACTCGAGCAAAGGGATCGCGATGAAGCGGATTACTTGTACAAAGAAATCCGTCGAATTCAAGAAGAAATTGATCGTCTCCCATCCATCAAAGTCTCTTCGAGTGACAGATCTGCGTTGAAAAAGAGATTACAATCCCTCGATGATAAAATTCCTACCCTTGTGACCAGTATCCGGAAAATAGAGGAAAAGATCGCCGACTCCAAGATTGAATTATTCCATATCAAAGATTCCAAAGCGCATCCCAATAGCATCGTCGGTTCCGGGTCTGATGCAGACCGCCGTAAAGCGAAAGCCGCAGCCATGTTACAATCACGAATGGCTGCGTTGACAGGCCAAAATCCCCCTACGAGTGGCGAAGACTCTGCACGGAGACTTGAAGAGGAGACTGAACGGATTAAACGCGAGAAAGAGAGAAACGGAACCGTTATCCGGGAAATCGATGAAAGTGCGAATATGCTTCGAGAAAGTATACAACGCGGATTAGAAAGTGACGACACTGAGCGCGAAGAGGATGATCGAAAACGATGGGAAGATGGACTTGGAGTAGACGACCAAGTCAAGAGTTTTATTTTAGAGTTACAAAGAGGATCGTTGAGTCGCGAACGGTATTTTAACCGGCGATCCCGTTTTAACTCGTAGACAATCGAATGATCGTAAGAGCAATCGATATCAACCTGAGCGGGGCCCTCCAGCTTCCTCCACTCGTCGGGATTCTTCAGCAAGCGATAAGAGTAAACCTTTGCCCAACCAATCAGTTGAAGACCGAGTTGCATGGGTCAAAGCAGAAGCTCAACGTCGAATGAATGAGCGCCTAGCAGCACTTGGAATTAAACCTGTCTCTCAAAGGCAAGCGTCCCCACCGGTTGATATCCCGTTAGATCCTGTTCCAGAGAAGAAGAAGCCTGCGCCGCCACCAGCGAGAAAGTCTGCCCAACCTAAGAAAACCGCCAGTCGAGATAATGAACGAGAGGCTCGTGAAAAAACGCTAAAAGCGGAACAAGAAGCTCAAGAAGCGCAACATTTCGCATTGGAAGATCAAAGTCGTCGCGAAGAGGAGGAATTATTAGCTCAAAAGACTGCTCAGGAGGAGCGTCTGCGACGGTTGGAAGCACAAGTGCGACAAGGGAAATCCAGGAAAGCCGACGAGGCAAAACATCGAGCTGAAGTTGATCGACTGGCAAAAGAGCGGGAAGAGAAACTCTGCATTATGAGAGCTGAAATTGAAACGAGGAAACAGGAAGAAATGAATTTGCAACGGGAACGGGAATTACTTCTCGAGGACGACAATCAAGCACATTCTCCTAGATCGGATGACACCGAAACCCCCGTTGCCTCGGTCAAAGACGATGACCATATACAGCTGGAAACGACAGCACCAGCCCCTACACAGACGAATCCATTTTTAAATATGAGCGCCGCGACTCCACGTTCGTCAGGCGCTTCAGTCTCTCTATCACGAAGCGACTCTAACAATCCCTTTTTCAAACTTGTTGGCGGCGAAGCAGTTAGACCTCCCATCACCGGGAGTGGTCATCTTCGAGCTGATTCCGGAGATGATTGGTCAGTAATGAGATCTGACGATGGGCATTCGAGTACAGATGACGAAGATGGCGGATTTTCAGCTGGAAGAAAGCCGACTGATCTTGCTGCTATGCTTTTTGGTGGAATGGGACCACCAAGGAAATCAAGTGCACCTTCAAAGTCCTCAAGTCCAACTGCTTCTGGTCCTCCTTTGAACATGGGACCGAGTGGTATGCCTCTGAACATGGGACCGAGCGGTATGAACATGGGAGCGAGTAGTATGCCTCTGAACACGGCACCTAGTGGCATACCTCCTCCTCCTCCTTTGAACACAGCACCAAGTGGCATACCTCCACTACCACCTGTTGCCCCTAGTTTGCCTCCATTAACCCTCGATCGAAGTGCATTGCTTAATGCCATTCAAGCTGGAAAGGGATTAAAAAAAGTTCAGACTATCGATAAGAGTGCCGCTATCGCAGGCAGAGTATGTCCCGTACTGAACGGCCCAAGTTGATATTGTGCAGGTCCTGTAGTTTCTTGCAGACACTTGATTCAGATTTCTCGAGAGGTGATTGGTTTAGGAGTCTATTCGGCTTTGCTATTGTAGAGGAGTAATGCTTTCTTCTTTCAGTGTCGTTTTGAATGCCAGAGTCATTTTATTTAAACCTTCAGCGTATCATAATCAATTGATGCCAAACTGGCTGCTTACAGACGGGGTGCGGTCATTAAATATGATGGCTCAAACATTTTCTATACTTGTTGCTAAGCTATAAGTACTTGGGGTATCAACAAGTAGAGACTGATCCCCATAGGATCGCATGACTTTTCTAGGTGCAGTCAAAACTCTTGGCTTTGAAAATCTGTCGTGGCTCTAATCATAAGGAATTGTTATTGACTGTATACTACAAATTATCTTGGTGTTTGTTTTATTAGAGTTGGCAAGACCGTCTTATAGTTGGAAATTCGAACCCTTAGGAATAGTTGTGAAATGCCAGACGGACAACTTCCCATTCCTTCACATGGTACTGTGGCGCGGCCCACATGGATTTCCAAAAAGGAGGCCCGCTCAGACAGGGTTTTAATGGCGTGGCTAGCACATATGGCACTGCCGAAGATACTGTGCAACACCAATTTCAACGGAAAGTCCCTCAACCCACTCACCCGCCCTTTGCACTCCTTGACCGAATCCAAGATGATGATGGCAGGTATTTCCTTTTCTTATTTCCAGTTAACTATTTATCACTTTCTGGGGAGGCTGGTAAACTGCTGTGCAGCGTTCTAGGGTTCACTGTGCTTTCTATTCCGGCTATCTCTTCTCTTTGTACTTTTTCCGTATGTTATCATCCTACTGCTGGCAACTATAAGAAGGGCTGTTCTGTAGTGTTAGGTAGCCCACTGTATTAACCTATTCCGTTCCCAAGTCTTACGACTTAAGACAGTGAAAGCCCATACGATTGCGCTCACCGATCAATAATCTATTTAAACCTATAAACACTTGCTACTCACAGTGATCCATCCAATTGCATGGAAGGCGTTCTTTTTCAATAGTTTTTAGGATTTATTAATTATCGTCCTTCAAATCAATGACTGTAATATTTACTAATTTGACTTTTTAATATTATTAATCAAGGCTTACCAACTCTATTTTGCTTTTTTATGTCTCTCAAGTCAGTATCTTCAGTCCAGCATCCAGTTCTCACAAATCTCGCCGATGGATCATTACCAATCGTGCTGGGAACGGGAACATTTTCTCTGCAATATTCTACGACGCCTAATGCAATTCCAGTCCAAGATATTCTAACACGCGCGTTTGAGCTTGGAGTCCGAGCGATTGACACCTCCCCATACTATGGAGATTCCGAGATCTTGCTAGGCAAGGCTCTTCGTTCGCTTGTAAATTCATGGCCAAGAGATCGATATTATTTAGCTACGAAATGCGGGAGGATAAGTCAAGATAAATTCGATTATTCAAAGGACTGGATCGAGAAGAGTGTATATCGCAGCTTGATGAGATTGAACACCGAGTATCTCGATGCTGTCATGTGTCATGATGTTGAATTCGTCTCTGATGAACAAGTCCTTGATGCTTTGTGTGTCCTCTTTAAACTCAAAGAAAAAGGAGTGATCAGGAATGTTGGGATCACAGGTTAACCCTTGATTTCAGAGCTACGCTCATGACTAGGTCTTCCATTAGAGAGACTTTTGCACTTGGCGAATTTAGCTCGAGACACATTCAACAAACCACTCGATCTAATCCTCACATACACCAAATTTACTCTCCAAAACACAACTCTGAAAAAATTCTTACCCAAGATCCACGGTGCAGGAGTCAAAGTCGTGCTTAATGCAGGTGCCCTCAGTATGGGCATGCTTCGACCTCAGGGACCTCCCCTGTGGCACCCAGCATCTGCAGAACTCCGCAATGCAGCCCAAAAGGCCTGTGAATGGGCTCAAAACCATGACAATGACATAGCTTCTCTAGCTTTACGATTTGTTTTTACTCACTGGACGGAATCCGCAAATGTCACGGGAATTGGTTCTGTGAATGAACTGGAGGTTTGCGTGCAAGAGTATTGGAGAGCCCAGAAGAAGGACAGCGAGGAACTATTTGAAGGTATTCAAAAGGTCTTTGGTCAACATATGCATGAAACCTGGCCTAGCCCGCTACATGGGTTTATTACAAAGGACCCTGAAACGAAGGTTTCAACGCATAGGGTTGGGTAATGTATAGGTCATAGGAAGGCCCTATCAAGAAGTATATCAAAAACAAGCCAGAGATTCACTAGAGTACTCTTTACTAAGATAGTAAGAATAGAAGAAAGAAATGATGCTAAATCCCTAAATACCCAAAGCAACCTCAACTTTTCCCTTGACAACCTTGAAAACATTTTCAGGCATATCCAAACAATCGACCTTTAAGACTTTCCCCTTTGATTCCATATACTCGACAACAGGCATTGTAGTTTCCACAAACGTCCGGAATCGCTTTTTGATGCTTTCAATATTATCATCTTCTCTTCCAGAAGTTTCTCCTCGTTTCAATAGTCGACTGAGCATAGTAGCCTCGTCACAATCAAAGAGCAGAGTAAATCGACTTCCGCAGACCTAGAGCGCTAAATACGTGAAGAGAATGGGGAACCCACATCTTCTTCAAACTTCAAACACTGATCCATCTTCCTGGGAAATCCGTCAATTAAAAATCTGCTAGCTCCCTGAGCAATGCTTTCTTTCATTGCATTCTCCAGTAATGCAATAGTCACTTCCATAGGAACAATAGTCCCTTCTCGTATATGTTTCGAAATCAATTCACTGTATTGCGAGGATTTTCGATTTTGTTCGGCGCGTAGGAGGTCCCCAGCAGACAGATGTACAAATCCCTTTTCTTGAACGAGGTTGGCACATTGAGTACCTTTCCCAGCCCCAGGACCGCCTATATGCATAAAAACCAAGATGCAACGACAATTTAGTACCAAGAACGAAGATAACGGCGACCTTATCTTTGTCAAAGGTCGGTTTAGAGGTATCCGGCAAGGACTTTTGCTCTGACATTGACAATTTGGGTTCTTTCATGATTCAACACCTCCTTTATGCCAGGCTAGGAGGAATCGTACCGTTCTTTCTTATATTTGTTAAACTGTAAAACGCAAGAAATCCCACACCGAATAGACCTAGGAGTGCAAAGGGGGAAGGAGGTTTGCGGGGTGGTGACTTTGGAGGTGAGGCGAATTGTTGGACAAACGACTGCCGACCTGGTTTAAAGCTATTTGCTTTGATGCGAGGTCGAATCATTTTGCACTTGAGAAAAGTGGACACTCACCCGCGATTTCATCAACGGGAGAACTCGGGGTTATACCAGGTCCATCCCGGAAGTTGCCGACTCCACCTTCCCCAATCACCTTTGGGTATTTAGTTCAAGATGACAATGATGAGCTATCACCCATATGCGCATACATTGTACAGGATAATTCTCAAAGAGGTGCGCAAGTTTTTTGATGCGGATGCTCGGTACAATATCTGCTTCGACACAGCTGACCCTGCAGATTTTGTCTAAAAATTCATATCAGAGAAAGGTTCGAGGCGAACGGTACTATCCAGAAATGCAAGCTCATAAAGTGGCATGCGATTGGCAGAAAACATCTCACAACCCTCAGACTAGCAAATTCGGGGGATGTCAAAGCGACCGAAGTTGTACTCAACCGCGCCTACGGGAGAAAGGGAAAGCGAAGAAAGCAATTGATGGCCGTATGATACCTTATATCTGCTAGAAAATGACTTTTCCAGCACATACGAAATTATCCAGCCCCAAAACCAGCGCCTTTAATACCACATATGCCCAGGACATGTCCTCCAACGATTTCCGAGCCACTAGAGGCGTTGATAAAAAGCCAAGTTGGGAAAACTTTCAAAAATATTCTGCCTGTAATGCCTATTCTATTACCTGGAAAACAACTCGATAAACGCCGTGAGGCCAATATTAAACATCGTCATCATTCAAAAGTCTTGAAGTCGCTTGACGCACCACTTCCTGAAGATGAGTTTTCAAAGCTTGAAGAGAAAGCCACGAAAGTGGGTATGCCAAAAGGCTACAAGCAGCCTGTCGGCGAGCTGAAAACGCGGGAAGCGAGAAACATTACGCCTAGGTATATGCGAAGAAGGTTCTTAAATTTATTGAAAAAGTCGCCCAAGTTGGTACAGGAAGTAAACGGGAAATTCAGTGCGGAATACTCGGCGCTGATCAAAAGACAGTTTCCAGCAGTGGAAGGAGTATTTGACGGATTAGATGTAAATGGTAAACTGGTCAAGAAACAGAACGAAGGCAGATAACAGATGTATTGTAACGAGCTAAATCCCATCAGATGATAGCATGACACCATTTTTGTTGACGACATGAATATTAAATCCCTTAACATCTACGGGTAACCGCTTTTCCAATTCCTGGAAACATTTCTTCAGAATATCATTGGCTTCTTCTAGCGTGATATCTGGACGATGGTATCTATCAAAGATACTCATGCAGTAATAAGCGGCGTAGCCATGAGCAGCATAAGGAACGGCGACTGAAGCGCCAAGATAGTCTATCCAGTGTAGATGTGCTTTATTCGTTACCACGTCAAACCCGGCCAGGAGAAGATTGACCTGGTACGGTTTCTGCAAGTTAGTTTTATGCCAAAAGACTCGATTATACACGACTCCGTAAAGAATCAGCTAGTTCCCGACGGGTGAATGAAGCGACAGCTTCCGGGTTCAATTCGCATTCGTTTCGCATTCCGTAAAGTCGAATATTCGCCTGAATATACTCTATGCCATCAATCAAACATTCGCTGCTCAAATACAACACATACCAGTGAATTGGACAGTATCTCCAGCTTCCCCAGAATACAACACTAGATTGTGATCGTTCAATTTTCTTGTTTTGTCGTCTGTATCTTTGATAACCGTAATACCTCGAACCGCAGCTTTATTTGAAGCGCATAGCACAAAATTGGCGCCTCTAATAGCAAGAAGAACCTCCATCGCGATGTTTTCTGACAAAGGATTGGGCTGACGTACGTTTGCCGTTAAGGTGTTAATACTACGTCACGTGTTGCCAAACATCTTGTGCGAAAAAAGTTTTGGTACTGTTCGCCAGAAATGTCGGATCCGTTCTTTGCCTCCACGAAAAAACGTAAACGGAAGGATAAATTTACCTCTCGAATACCAAAAGCCACAAAGGAGAAGAAAATCGTTCATGATGAAGAAATTTCGGGAAGCGAAAGCGACAACGAAAAGCATATTGGCGATATCGAAAGCGAGGACTCGAATGGATTTGCCGGAGAATCAGCACCAGATAAGCGAGTCCGCTTGGCAAAAGACTATTTGGAGAGCCTAAAGAGGGATATTGGTATTGGGTGGTTTTTAGGGCATTGCTGATACTGGAAAGCTGAGACTGATTTCGATGCTGAAGACGTCGATCGCGATATACTGGCACAAAGACTTCGTGATGATGCTGTCCGTTGTTCTCAGTTGCACAAAATTGACATTCCTAGCTCCAGACAAAAGGGAAAATATTTCTTAGAATTGCTTCAAAGGTTGATCTAACAACCCCAACGTCAGTATCATTTTTGAAACGACCTAAAGCATCTGTAACTTCCATCGCAATATACAAAGACACTCTCTTCACAGTATCAAAAGATGCCCTGTTGGTAAAATGGGATATCTCAAATCCCAGAAAACCCATATTTTCTGCTTCTGCTCCGGGAAACCGGGATGGAGATGCTCAGTTTCAAGGCCATAGTGCCGAAATCTTGGCGGTTGAGGTAAGTAATAATGGTGAGTGGGTGGTCACTGCCGGGCAAGATGGAAGAATCGTGGTTCGGCTTGTATCGAATCTGGATGTCGTGAGATGCTGGAAACATCACCGAGATTCCGTTAATGCATACCATCTCCTGGTTTATCAAGGCTGACTCATAGGATATTTCTTTTCGTCACAACTCAAACCAACTATTTTCCTGTTCCTCCGATCGAACTATAAAGTCATGGCAGCTGGATCAAATGACATACGTCGAAACCCTCTTTGGCCATCAAGATTCTGTAATTTCGATATCTGCATTCTCAAACGAGAGATGTGTTTCCACAGGAAGTCGAGACCGCACAGCTAGAGTTTGGAAAATTGTCGATGAAACCCAGTTGGTGTTCAGAGGAGGTGGTGAAGGATCGTCAAACCGTAAGCTAGAGGCTGAAATTGGCGGTAGTCGGATATTTGAGGAGGGGAGTACGGATTGCGTGTGCATGATCGATGAAGAACATTTCATTACTGGAAGCGACAATGGGTTAGTCTTATTTCAGAGCCTCGCTAACAATATAGCTCAATACGTCTATGGAGTGTTGCGAGAAAAAAAGCGATTTATACCGTTCAGTTAGCCCATGGGCACGATATACCCGACCAATCAAAGCATTCAGCAGAGTTAGATCCACCCACTGGCAATCTCCCTCCGCAAGCTCGGTGGATCACGGCACTCGGTTCAATTCCATACTCGGACATGTTTATTTCGGGATCTTGGGACGGATTTCTGAATCTCTTCAAGATTTCTGCAGATTTGAAGAGCTTTGAGAGGGTAGGCAGGATTCCCGTCCAAGTGAAAGGGGTGATAAATAAAATATGTGTGACTGAACGAGGGAAGCGAGGGATTGATGGAGTTACAATCGCATTTGCTGTTGGGAGCGAGACAAGAACAGGAAGATGGAAGGTTGTGAAAGGTGCCCAAAATGGAGGCTTTCTCGTCTGCTTGAAAGTCAATGGAAAAGAGTGTGATAATAGAGTACCTTAAACATTATTATGTCATCTCCGAGGATACTTTTAGAATGAACAGCAAGAAAAAGGTTTACTCGACGTTGACCCTCCGAATAACGAGTCAAGCTCGCTACCTGCTCGGCATATCCACACTAGACGCTGTCCTGCTCCGTTGCCGGCCTGGGACGGTCACGCCTATCTAACCGTGCCCAAATCCAGATTACTCAGGAAGTGAAATTCAACGGGAGCGGGATCTGAACAGACGACGCTTCATTCATATTCACCATCCGAAAGGGTGGATTCAACGATGAGGAGCTATCCCCCAAGCCATTACAGCCTTGAAATTATAGTTCAGTTAAACCAATACAAGGCCATGTTGCTTTACTGCAGAAACAGGGTTGCTCTATTAAGTTTTAACTTGAACCTTTTCCCCCGACTTCCTCATTATTGAGTCGTTATGGCCATCCAGAATATCTACGCTCGAACTGTTTACGATTCGCGAGGTAAACACAATTGATGGAATGGTTGCACTAACATGCAAGGAAATCCTACCGTCGAAGTCGATGTTGTCACTGAAACTGGCACTCACAGAAGTATTGTCCCATCTGGTGCTAGTACCGGTAACGGTCATTCTATGACTTTAAATTCTTATAAATGCAGGTATCTATGAAGCCCTTGAGCTTCGTGATAAAGATAAATCGAAATGGAGCGGGAAGGGTAGGATTCATATCATCGATAGGCACCAATTGAAACATCTAGGTGTTATTAAAGCCATTTCTAACGTGAATGACATTATCGCCCCAGCCCTTATCAAGACCAATTTGGATATAAAGGACCAAAAAGCCGTTGACAAGTTCCTGAATAAACTTGATGGAACCGACAATAAGTGTATCCGTCACTGTTCCCAGAAAAATCTTACAAGTAGCCAATCTTGGAGCCAATGCGATCCTAGGTGTCTCTATGGCGATTTGCAAAGCTGCAGCAGCTGAGAAGGGATTTCTTTGACATATCATCTGCTTACCCCCTAGAAAATTCCTTTATACGCTCACATCGCAGAGCTGACTGGTTTAAACAAAGAGTTTGTTCTTCCCGTTCCATGTTTTAATGTTATCAACGGAGGTATTCTGTTGATACGTTACCTGATGCTTACTCTCTCCAGGCAGTCATGCTGGTGGAATTTTGCCATTTCAAGAATTCATGATATTTCCGACGGAAGCGCCAACCTTCTCTGAAGCTCTCAGAC